>JASDQU010277625.1:4566-14906 GCA_032191745.1 Picea mariana | reverse complement strand
TTCTATTTGTTTCAGAGTATTAACCATCCGTCCAACTTCTGATAAGGATAAAGAAGTTATGGGTATACTGATAATGGGTGCTTTACAAGGAGTCAGCATGGGTCTGGAAGAAGGTCTAGAGCCATACCATTCAAAAAAGGATATATACAAATTTTGCTGCTTCATAAATGCTTTCTATTGCTCTGCTAGCTTGAGTTTTTCTGAAGTGGTAGTCTTTAGAGCAAAAGACTCAGAATGGGGATGAGTATACAAATCCCAATTCAGCATATTTTTTATCCAAGCCTCTTCACAACTTGTTTTAGGACATCCTTTGTATATTTTCAGAAACTTTGTAATTTCTGGAATTGACAGCTTTCTAATATGAGGAGGAACATATGCTTGTCGTCTGATTTGAATAGTATTGGTTTCTGTTGTAAAAATACAAAGGACATGACTGTCATGAGGAAAAGGGATGTCTGAACATTGAGGATGGGGGCAGACCTCTTTAGCCGTTGAAACTTGAGGTGGTAACTCATTGCGGGGATTATGATTTTTATGCTGAAATTGTATATTTGAGCTGGAAGCAGAGGTATCTAATGTAGAGAGATTAACTAGCAAAGCACAATCAGGACACTTTACAGAGTAAGGAATGTCACCTATTTTACTGGCAATATTTCTCAATGGCATATGTACACATAAATTAAGAGGTGGTGGAGGTCTTGTTGGTTTAGGCCAGGATGAACTATGCTGATATACTTTGTCAGGGAAGGATAATACAGCAGACCCATCTGTTTCCCTGATCTGAGCAGAGGTAATGGCTTTTTGTACAGGAGCTTTAGGCGTATCTATTACCCAATCAGTGGGGAAAGTGAGATCTTCCCATCTGATGGTACTATGCTCAACTTTTTGATTTAATGCATCAGTCAAAACTAAAGTACTGGCCTTCGACTCTTTACTGGGAGAATGCAGTACAGCAGGGTACATGGTATTAGTATACCGAAAGCAGCCTTTGGCTAGTATAGCAATGTTTTGTCTTTTTTCTTTCATACGGAACCCTGTGGTTAGAATATGTAGTTTTAAGATATCTCCCAAGGTTTCATCAGATACAGAGACAGCAAAGTTGGGATAACAATCAAAATAAACAGGTTCATTGGATAAAGGAGCAACTATGCCTCCTATGATTGAATCTGTAAATTTATCATGGGTCATATCTCTGCTGATACAGAGGACATAGGCATTTATACCCTTATGGACTAGAGCATTGATCCCAATCCGTATACACCCAAAGTGCACAGAGAGCACTCTGATAACAGACACTAGACTCTATTGTGCAGAAGGCACAGACATATACAGAATGACTCAATCTATTTGTTGTAGCCACTTTAGGTTCGCGCTGGCCGAGCCAGAATCGCACAGGCTTTTCACAACAACCTAAGACAGAATGACAGAAGCTTCAAAGAGAGGGAATCTAGAGACTCAAGACTCACACTGAATGCAGATGCCTCAAACGAGCCTCCTATCATGCTTATATAGCTAGTTTGAGTTGAGGAGTACTCATTACGAATCATCATCTTGGGCCTACCTGTTGGCCATTATTTAAAGTCATTATTGTACTTCAACAGGGTGATCACGTAGGATTCCCTGATTGAATGACTTAAAGAAAATCTAATGGGGTTGTCATGCAAGATTCCCCATTCAGATATGACATGTGAAGGACAAAGGACAAAGGCATCTCAGAAATGTGGGTCAAACCTCACCAAAAGTCGAAGAAGTGCTCCGAGTTTTTGAGATTCCGTGACAGGACATTATGTACAAAGTGGAGTTGATTTCGACAACCCACGGAAAACGGATGACACCACTGTCGGCCATCAAGACTCGAAGATCTTTATTATTCATTTTCAAACTGAGTATTGAACCTTGGTTCATAGTGGAGAGAATCCCAAGCTTTTGTGTATATCTTCGTGGCAATATAGAGAATGTCATTTGTACGTTGTACCATTGTTTTAATTTTAATTCACCACTGGAAATGATTCTGGAGATATAAATGAAAGATTTCTGCATCATTCGGCCCTTGGAAATTTAAATCTCGGACTTGGTGCAGAGGACAAAACATAGATAAGACACTAGGATCGACTTCTTCTTTATTTATGCCGAAGTCTTGCCACCAAGTATAGAGCCATGGAGGTGGGTTAAATCTTGTGTTTGTATAAACGCCTCCAAACTTTACAAGGAAATGGACATCTTCTTGATAAAACATATTCCACCATAGACTAGTATAAGCTGAATAATTATGACTGGATTCAGGAAAAATAATMTCTGGMTTTTDTTCAGGCCATTGTRCTARAGRCCYGGGGYRTTGTAAAYADAAGTATTTHTGTTGGCTTCTTTMAGTKGTTTCTTKCCACATAARGTCAAMATCATGGAATATTTCCATAAKATCTTGAGAAGCTTCAATAGCTCTTCTATTGGACACATTAATAATAGGAGTTATTGGAGTAGAAACTCCTTGCCTTCTGACTTCTGGCACAAGGATAGAATAAAGTACTTGAGTAGTTGGGGCAATTAATTTTGAGCTTCTTAGTCCCCATCTTGGAACCCAACTTTGGCTGTATGTGGTCCAATCTAGTCTATCCAGAATGTTTTCAATATGTTCATTTTCTCCTCGTCACTGAACAGAAAGAATAAAACAATGGTGTACAACTTGAAGATTTTCTCTGCTTAAAAAATCTGCTAAGGAATTTGAGGAGCCTTTGATATGTTCAATTTTGATGTCAAAATTGCTAAATAATGCTTGCCAACGGGCAAATTTATGATCGCCAGGGTTGTTTAGCTCTTTATGCAGAACTTTGTTCATAGCAGCTGCATCAGTGCTTAAAATAAACTTTTTGTATATAAGGTATAGTTCAAATTTGTAAATAGCATTTAGTTCAGCTTTGATCTCTTTCTCCAGAGTAGTATAATTTAGTTCTGCTTTTGGCCAGAGCCCTGAAGCAAACTGTATGACTTCCTCTTTTTGTTCTTTGTTCTTTTGTTTAAGAACAGCTCCCCAGCCAATATTACTAGCATCACTCTCAACAATTTTTAACAGATTATCATCAGACACATGCAGAATAGGTAAATGTCTGACCTTGCTTTTGATATGCTAGACAACTTTAATATGTTCAGTAGTCCAGGGAGTTGGCTCTGTTTTCAACCTTTCATTCAAAAATTTTCTATCATGAGCACAATTTTTATAGAAATGGCTCACATAGTTGAGACTGCCCAAGAATCGTTGGAGTTGAGTTTTGTCCAGGATTTTGTCTGGGAATTTATCAGCAAACTCAACTGCATGTGACTGTAAAGTAATTTGGCCATTGGAAATGATATGGCCAAGGAATTTGATTTCTGTCTGAAATAATTCCATCTTTTTGGCAGACAACACAAAACTAGCTTTTTGAATGACCTTTAGAAAGGTTTGTAAATGTTTGAAATGTTGGTCAATGGATTTTGAGAAGATGAGAATATCATCTATATATACAATCAGCTAGTCAACATAAGCTTTAAGAGCTTCATCCATTACTCTCTGGAACTTGGAAGGAGCATGCTTTAAACCAAAGGGCATAACATTCCATTCATAGTGTCTTGCTGGCACATTGAATGTTGTCTTAAATTTATCCTTTTCGGCAATAGCTACTTGCCAAAATCCAGACTTAAGATCAAACTTTGAAAATATCTTTGCTCCAGAAATACGGGTGACTAGGCTGCTTTTATTGGGGATGGGATAAGTATCATCCGCTAATACTTTATTTAGGGGTTTATAATTTACAACCAATCTATGTATACCCCTGACCTGTTCAGAATGTTTATTAACATAGAAACCATAGCAGTTCCATGGACTGTTTGATTTTCTAATCAATCCTCTTTCTAGTAGAGTCTGAATTTCTTTTGCACAGAGTTACTGATACTCAACATTCATAGGTATTGCTCTACTTTTGCATGGTGTTCCAACATAATCTTCCCTATACGGCAAATAAACTTCATGTTTCTTTTGTTTCCAGAATGCCGTAGGGTTTTCAGAGCAAACTGTCCGTATAAATTCCTCTTTAAGGGCTTGGATTCTTGGTTGAATATGAGGCTGTCGAAGATGATCTTTTATTTTGAGAACAGAGCCAATCTGTTTTAGTTCTTGGACTCTTTGTCGTTTCAATAGATTGATCTGAACTGCGTCTATGCATCTAGGGATTGAGATGAAAGGCAGTTTGAGTATTTTATTTGGCCCAATAGTAATAAAATAACCTGCCTGTTGAGGAGTGATTTGAGTTGTTCCATGTGGGGTAACTGCTGCTAAAAAGGGAGTTCCCAAGACACAGGCAATAGGGATTTCAGCTAGGAAAAACTTTAACTATAGGCAGAATTCTGGGAAACAAAGGGTGGCTTTAGGGATGGAAAAAGACAAATTATTTAGGATATTGCCCAGACCCGTAAATGTAAGTTCTGATTTTTCCCATAGGGATACTGGGATGACATTTTTATTCAGCAAATTGAGATCAGATCCAGTATCTAAAAGGGTTTTGAGCCTGAAATAAAGATCCTGAATTTTTAAATTGATCAGGATATGCTATTGCTGGTGTTGCAGTTTGCATTCTTCTTTTCCTTCTTCTTTATTGGAGACTTTTCTGTTTGTTTCAAAGTATTAACCATCCGTCCAACTTCTGATAAGGATAAAGAAGTTATGGGTATACTGATAATGGGTGTTTTACAAGGAGTCAGCATGGGTCTGGAAGAAGGTCTAGAGCCATACCATTCAAAAAAGGATATATACAAATTTTTCTGCTTCATAAATGCTTTCCATTGCTCTGCTAGCTTGAGTTTTTCTGAAGTGGTAGTTTTTAGAGAAAAAGACTCAGACCGGGGATGAGTATACAAATCCTAATTCAGCATATTTTTTATCCAAGCCTCTTCACAAATTGTTTTAGGACATCCTTTGTATATTTTCAGAAACTTTGTAATTTCTGGAATTGACGGCTTTCTAATATGAGGAGGAACATATGCTTGCCGTCTGGTTTGAATAACATTGGTTTTTGTTGTAAAAATACAAAGTACATGATCGTCATGAGGAAAAGGGATGTCTGAACATTGAGGATGGGGGCAGACCTCTTTAGCCATTGAAACTGGAGGTGGTAACTCATTGCGGGGATTATGGTTTTTATGCTGAAATTGTATATTTGAGCTAGAAGCAGAGGTATCTAATGTAGAGAGATTAACTAGAAAAGCACAATCAGGACACTTTACAGAGTAAGGAATGTCACCTATTTTACTGGCAATATTTCTTAATGGCATATGTACACAGAAATTAAGAGGTGGTGGAGGTCTTGTTGGTTTAGGCCAGGATGAACTGTGCTAATATACTTTGTCAGGGAAGGATAATACAACAGACCCATCTGTTTCCCTGATCTGAGCAGAGGTGATATCTTTTTGTACAGGAGCTTTACGCATATCTATTACCCAATCAGTGGGAAAAGTGAGATCTTCCCATCTGATGGTACTATGCTCAACTTTTTGATTTAATGCATCAGTCAAAACTAAAGTACTGGCCTTCGACTCTTTACTGGGAGAATGCAGTATAGCAGGGTACATGGTATTAGTATACCGAAAGCAGCCTTTGGCTAGTATAGCAATGTTTTGTCTTTTTGCTTTCATATGAAACCCAAAGTGCACAAACTTTGTTCCATGTTTCTTTGCCTCTTTTTGAATTTCTTTGGGATTTAATAGGGAGATTGTTTGCACTTCATTACTATTCTGTTGAATAGTATTAACAGATTCTTTTACAAATACTCTGGTAATGGCTTTAAGATGGAACATGTTTAATTTACTGTAGACCTCAGAGGGTTCAATTGAAGGTAATTTCCAAGAAGCTTGGGGATTGACTTCTTCTAATTCCATATTAGCTTCATTTATAGATTGTGACTTACTAAGTGAGAACATAGAAGCTAGACCATCACTACCAGATGTACTTGTTTCTTATTCTTATGACCTCTTAATGTCTCTAAATGACATAGACTTAGGTAGAGATTCCATACTAACTGTTTCTACTTTTACACAGAAAGGGAGGGATTTAAGAGACACTAACTGACTCAAATTCCGAATGCCTCAAATGAATGCCTCATGCTCCTTATATAGCAAAGTGCAGAGTTGAGAGAATTATTTCGACGGATACAAGACTTGACTCATGGCCCCATGTGTTGGCCACCACATGAATGTACGAAGAAAGCATGTATCATGTCCGACATATTTTATTGTAAAAAGTAAGATCTGATAGGGGCGTCACGCAGGATTCCCTGATCAGATCGCAAATAGTGAGATATGTAGGTCCTACAATAGCACTCATGAATATGTGGATCAAATCACACCAAAAGTCGGAGAAGTTCTCCGAGGCTTCATGATGGCTTAGACACAACTAGCAAACACTGACATTATGTACAAAGTTTACATAGTGGAGTTGATAACAACAACCCACGGAAAATGGATGGCTCCACTGTCAGCCACCTAGACCTGAACTTTTATCCATTAGTCATTTTCAAGATGTGTAGAAAACCGTTCAGGATAGGATAAAGTATCCCAGGATTTTGTATAGATTTTTCTGATTTACTGCAGATTTCCATTCTGGCGTTGCAGTAGTGTTTGGATCCTGATAGCCCACTGAAAATGATTTTGGATATACATTTGATAAATTTCCTGATCATTGGGACCCTGAAAATTTAGATCAATTTTTAACAGGTTATCATCAGACACACGCAGGATGGGAAGGTGCCTGACCTTGCTTTTAATATGATGGACAGCTTTAGTATGTTCAATAGTCCAGGGAGTGGACTCTTTCTTGAGTCGTTCATTCAAAATTTTTCTATCATGGGCACAATTTTTATAAAAATGACTCACATAATTGAGACTGCCCAAAAACCTTTGAAGTTGAGTTTTATCTAGGATTTTGTCTGGGAATTTGTCAGCAAACTCAACTGCATGTGACTGCAAAGTAATCTGGCCATTAGCAATGATATGACCAAGGAATTTGATTTCTGTCTGAAATAACTCCATCTTTTTGGCAGACAGCACCAAACCATCTCTTTGAATGGCCTTTAGAAAGGTTTGTAAATGTTTAAAATGCTGGTCAATAGACTTGGAAAAAATAAGGATATCATCTATATATACAATCAGCCAGTCAAAATAAGCTTTGAGAGCTTCATCCATCACTCTTTGGAACTTGGAAGGAGCGTGTTTTAAGCCAAAGGGCATAACATTCCATTCATAGTGTCCTGCAGGAACATTGAATGTTGTCTTAAATTTATCCTTTTCGGCAATAGTTACTTGTCAAAACCCAGACTTAAGGTCAAACTTTGAAAAGATCTTTGCTCCAGCAATGCGGGTGACTAGGCTGCTTTTATTAGGGATGGGATAAGTATCATCCGCTAATACTTTATTTAGGGGTTTGTAATTTACAACTAATCTAGGTATACCCCTGACCTGTTCAGAATGTTTATTGACATAGAAACCATAACAGTTCCATGGACTGTTTGATTTCCTAATCAATCCCCTTTCTAATAAAGTTTGAATTTCTTTTGCACAGAGTTGCTGATATTCAGCATTCATAGGGATTACCCTACTTTTACATGGTGTTCCAATATAATCGTCTCTATACGGCAGATAAACTTCATGTTTCTTTTGTTTCCAAAATGCCGTAGGATTCTCAGAACAAACTGTCTTGATAAACTCATTTTTGAGGGCTTGAATTCTTTGCTGAATATGTGGCTGTTGTAACTGATCCTCTATTTTGAGAACATAACCAATTTGTTTTAGTTCCTGTAATCTTTGTCATTTCAAGGGATTGATCTGAACGGAGTCTGTGCATCTAGGGATTGAAATGAAAGGCAGTTTGAGTATCTTATCTGGCCCAATGGTGATAAAATAACCTGCCTGTTGGGGAGTAATCTGAGTTGTCCCATGGGGGGTTATTGCTGCTAAAAAGGGAGTTCCCAGGAAACAGGCAACAGGGATTTCAGTTAGGAAGAACTTTAACTGTAAACAAAATTGTGAAAAACAAAGAGTAGCTTTAGGAATGGAAAAAGACAAATTGTTTAGGATATTACCCAAACCAGTGACTGTGAGTTCTGATTTTTCCCATAGGGATATTGGGATGACATTTTTGTTTAGCAGATTGAGATCAGACCTAGTATCTAACAAGATTTTAAGTCTGAAATGAAGATCCTGAATTTTTAAATTGATCAAGATATGATACTGCTGGTGTTGCAGTTTGCATTCTTCTTTTCCTTCCTTTTCTTCTTTCTTGGCTGCTTTGTCTGCTTGTTTCAGAGTGTTGACCATCCATCCAACTTCTGATAAGGATAAAGAAGCTATGGGAAAACTGACAATAGGTGCTTTACAAGGAGTCAACATAGGTCTGGGAGAAGGTCTAGATACATACCACTCAAAAAAGGATATATACAAATTATTCTGCTTCATAAATGCTTTCCATTGCTCTGCTAGCTTATGTTTTTCTAGGGTAGTAGTCTTTTGAGCAAAGGATTCAGACTGGGGATGAGTATACAAATCCCAATGATTCAGGATCTTCATTTCAGGCTCAAAACCCTTTTAGATACTGGATCTGATCTCAATTTGTTGAACAAAAATGTCATCCCAGTATCCCTATGGGAAAAATCAGAACTTACAGTTACAGGTCTGGGCAATATCCAAAATAATTTGTCTTTTGCCATCCCTAAATCCACTCTTTGTTTTTCATAATTTTGTTTATAGTTATAGTTCTTCCTAGCTGAAATCCCTGTTGCCTGTGTCCTGGGAACTCCCTTTTTAGCAGCAGTAACCCCCCATGGGACAACTCAGATTACTCCCCAATAGGCGGGTTATTTTATCACCATTGGGCCAAATAAGATACTCAAACTTCCTTTCATTTCAATCCCTAGATGCACAGACTCCGTTCAGATCAATCTCTTGAAATGACAAATATTACAGGAACTAAAATAGATTGGTTCTGTTCTCAAAATAGAGGATCATCAGTTACAACAACCACATATTCAGCAAAGAATTCAAGCCCTCACAAATGAGTTTATCAAGACAATTTGTTCTGAGAATCCTACGGCATTTTGGAAACAAAAGAAACATGAAGTTTATCTTCCGTATAGAGACGATTATATTGGAACACCATGTAAAAGTAGGGCAATCCCTATGAATGCTGAATATCAGCAACTCTGTGCAAAAGAAATTCAAACTTTATTAGAAAGGGGATTGATTAGGAAATCAAACAGTCCATGGAACTGCTATGGTTTCTATGTCAATAAACATTCTGAACAGGTCAGGGGTATACCTAGATTGGTTGTAAATTACAAACCCCTAAATAAAGTATTAGCGGATGATACTTATCCAATCCCCAATAAAAGCAGCCTAGTCACCCGCGTTGTTGGAGCAAAGATCTTTTCAAAGTTTGACCTTAAGTCTGGGTTTTGGCAAGTAGCTATTGCCGAAAAGGATAAATTTAAGACAACATTCAATGTGCCTACAGGACACTATGAATGGAATGGTATGCCCTTTGGCTTAAAGCATGCTCCTTCCAAATTCCAAAGAGTGATGGATGAAGCTCTCAAAGCTTATTTTGACTGGCTGATCGTATATATAGATGATATCCTTATTTTTTCCAAGTCTATTGACCATCATTTTAAACATTTACAAACCTTTCTAAAGGTCATTCAAAGAGCTGGTTTGGTGCTGTCTGCCAAAAAGATGGAGTTATTTCAGACAGAAATCAAATTCCTTGGTCATATCATTGCTAATGGCCAAATTACTTTGCAGGCACATGCAGTTGAGTTTGCTGACAAATTCCCAGACAAAATCCTAGATAAAACTCAACTTCAAAGGTTTTTGGGCAGTCTCAACTATGTGAGTCATTTTTATAAAAATTGTGCCCATGATAGAAAAATTTTGAATGAACGACTCAAGAAAGAGTCCACTCCCTGGACTATTGAACATACTAAAGCTGTCCAGCATATTAAAAGAAAGGTCAGGCACCTTCCCATCCTGCATGTGTCTGATGATAACCTGTTAAAAATTGTTGAATCTGATGCCAACAATATTGGTTGGGGAGCTGTTCTCAAATAGAAAAACAAAGAACAGAAAGAAGAAGTCATACAGTTTGCTTCAGGACTCTGGCAGTCTGCAGAACAAAACTATACTACATTAGAAAAAGAGATTAAGGCTGCTTTGAATGCTATTTACAAATTTGAGTTATATCTTATTTATAAGAAGTTCATTCTAAGAACCAATGTAGCTGCTATGAATAAGGTTCTGCACAAAGAATTAAAAAATCCTGGAGACCATAA
>JASDQU010277623.1:0-14906 GCA_032191745.1 Picea mariana | reverse complement strand
TGTGCTACGGGGCTTTCTTCAAGGGTTGATCAACAGTGTATATGTTTACATGGCATGTTTGATGTATTTATTTGAAGTATTTAGTGTTTAGTAGATTAATAAAGTTGGTAAGGTAAAAGAAGCCAATATTTTGCACTAGTCGAGAAAGTTGTTTATGGTCTTCCCTCCATGGATAGGTGGAAATAGTTTCATGGGGATAAGATTGTGAAAAGAACCTAGAGTTAAGAAATCGTTTTTCCTATGTTGGAATGGTGGCCAACATTTTAGCGGGTGGATGATTGGTTTCTTTGCTTCATAGTCTAGATCTATTTTTTTGAGTTGAAGAAGGTGGTAATTTTTCAAATTTGTTTTAGGAATCAAAGGTAAGATGTTTCTTATGGTCCTCTCAAAGAATGGTTCAAATTGAATTTATTTTTGGTATTTTTTATGCTTCCATACCAATGATAAGTTGTATGGTGATTTTTTTAGTGCTATCATGATTAACTATATATTTTGGGTGTAGTAATGGTTGATCTAGAGTTGTTGCAAGTAAATTATTTGTTAAAAGTTCTATATAAAATGGAATACATAAGGCCTAGTGTGATATTGGTGAAGGTTACATGCCATGACTTACAATTGATAATGAGGATAGGCTATGATAGATCTATGAATGCAATACTAAGGACAAGTGTAGCATGGGGTTGATGTCTAGGATGAATTCAAAGTTAAGCACAAATTATGGTAGACTGTAGTTTAGATTTCATGGAATCTAAGACAGTGAATGTGCTTATCCTCTAGTTCTTTCACATGCTTGTTGATTATTTCGAGATTATATTGAGTATAATGATGTGTAATTGTATACTATAAAGGTGCACATTGTTGTTTTTACAGTAAATGATCAACAACATTGCCATTTACCATTTGCATTGGGTTGTATTGAATGGCTATGCATATATGGTTAACATGGTTGGGACTATAATTTCATCCTATGTAGAAGGTTGAGTCGATGACATGCCTAAGTGGTATCTCATATGCAACCACTACCTTTACACACTATGGTGATTGTATCCTATTAGTCACATGACTCAACGGCATTTTTAGTTTGATTTCTCATTTTTTTATGCACATATAAGAACAATTTGGTCATAAAGTTGCACCATGTATGGGACTATGCTTTATCGGTAACTACATCTCTTGTATTTTTTGTAGCCTATTTATTATTTTCTATTATGCACACACATGTGCAGTTTCTGAAGACTACTTCATATCTATTGCATTGATTGTTTGGTTGATATTATTACCCTCTCTATTAGCATTGTTACATTAAGAAGAAATGGTGTATCTCACTTTGAAAGGTTGCATTAGTGATGAATGTGTGCCCATCAATAGGTCATGAGTAGGGTTGGATACACGGGAAATAGCATAAATCCATCAATGGTATGTTCATAATGTATTTTTGGCTCATTCATGGAGTGATCATTGGAGAATTGATTGTTTCATAGGAAATACAAAGCTCTTATTCTAACTATGTATGAGATGCACGTTACCCTTTCTAGTTTTGTTGAGTATGGTGTAAACGACTGTAACAGGACTGAATGGCACAATTTAATGCTTGACATTTGCACACATAAGATTTTCATGGGTTGGGCCTTTTTCTATTATGCTTCCTTTATCATTTATGGTCACTTGTATATGTTGTGTGCATTACTTGAGTTGTTGATTTTCATTGCACACTAGTTATGGTATGACCCTTGGAGGTTAGACCAAGTCTTTTTTAGATTGTATTTTTGGTTGATAAGACTTAGTTTGTGATGAGTATTGAGTTACCTTTTGAATAGCACTAATTGAGGAGTGATTTTCAGTCTTCTTGGAACTTAGATTGTGCCATGATTGGGTTGTAGTTATAAGTTGTGGTTTGGTTTGTGGAGTTACAATCTAGTTGTGGCTTGGTGTGGTTGGGTTGTAAAATGGACATAAATATTTGTAGAACCATTGTTTATCCTTATACATCTGATCCTTAGCATGTATGATTATATCTAGTATGTGGATGTGCCATATTTTATTTGGATAATTGTGGAAGGGTGGCATGCTCATGGAGAGTTGTGGAAAAACTTGCTTCCTATTTGAATTTTAAGTCTATATTTATTTGATTATTTATTTAAATGCACTCTAGTGGTGGATCTTTTGATGATGTGATGGTGATGATGATGAGATTTGAGTTATGATGAACCCGAGTATTAGTTCTTTCATGTTTTGGAGGAGTTAATAAGTAGTCTTGCATGGCAGGATCACAACTAGTATTTTTCCATTGTGTTTGATATTGTAAATTCCAACATGGTGGGAAATTCATAGAAAATGTCTCCCTCATGAATATGGATGAGAATGATTCCAAGTTGGATTTTGTAGAGAGATGTTATTACTTGATTGTATATGCCTCACATTCAAATGATTTTTGAATACCTAACTTCTAGGTTCATAACTATATGTGGGTCTCGATGGTTAGTGGCTAGGATTGGATATTATTTCTAAACTATTTTGCATTGGTGGGGTGTGACACCATGGTTTTAGTGTGTTCAGTTATAGATTTCCAATCATAGCAACGTGTTTACACTTATACATTGTATTGAAGAATGGGTGAATCTATAATTGTTACAAGGTGATCTTTATTGGTGGGTCATGGAACCATGCACTTCATGTACCTTGTTTCAGTCACATCCTTTTGTTGGAACTATTTTATCTACAAATGATTTCTAATGGGTGTGGACATTGAGCTTCATGACCTCGTGATTGCACTATCCTTATTATTAGGATTGAATTTTTTGGGGGAAATTATAGACATATATTATGATCAAAAAATTTGAGCAGCAATTTGGTGTTTGATAGAGCTTAGTTCCAAGTACATTTGGATAGTTTAGGTGATGTAGATTGGACATGTGACTTGAACCCTAAAGTTAGAGCTCAAGGAGAGGAGAAAATTCTTCAAGCATAGTTGGTGGAAATGATAATGCTTTTGATTTTGCTTCTAGATGGTACTTTTCATTAGAGAGTTGACTAGAGGGCTAGCCAACAAATAGTGGTGGGGGATCGTTAGCCCTTAGTTGTGTGTTAATGCATGGAAAATTATTTCACATTTTTATTGGTCATTGTTGACTTAGTGGGGTTTAAGGTTGTTATGCTATTAATGGAAAAATAGGGTTTTAAATGTAATAATGGGTTATGGAGGATGTGGAGTTATGGATTGTATTTATTAACCTCCTCCATCGAGCACTATATATTGGGGGTTTAGAGTCCCATTTTATGTCATGTATTTGTTTTGTAATCCTTCATCATCTTTGTAGAATTTCAAGTGCACAAAGAAGTCAAGGGGTTGAAGAGAGTTCGGTGGGAAGTGCATGTGTAGGATGTAGTAGACTATTCTCATTATTAATAAAGAAGATATGATTGATGTTGTATTTTTGGTGTTATACATGTTCATGTTGGTGTTGTGTATTTGTTTATTTGGCATGGTTGATGTGTTTATTTGAAGTATTTGGGGTTTAGTAAATTAATAAAGCTAGCATTGTAAGAGATGGATATTTGTGGAATGAAACAATGGTTTTCCAAGTTAAGAATTCAATATTGGTGGGAAAATAGGTTTGAATATTTTTTTGCATAAGACGTAGAGTTGCATGGTGGAATTTTCAATGGTCTAGGGACATAGTTCTGCACGAGAAACCTAATAGAGACGACTGCAAAATTGTCTAGGTCGAGTTCCTAGTAAGTTTGTATAAATTGTGGAAGTGGATTGAATAAGTGTCATAATATGACAATAGATAAAAGAGAGTAGTAAACAAGAATGCTTGAAAAATGGTTGTGCCTCATCAACTAGATCACTAACTCATCCATGTAGTCAATTTTTGGGTGCAAACTATAGTAGAGGGATACATGGTATAGTTTGTTGTAGAGTCCTATTAGTCATTTTTAAAGGAAGTGGAGTTTAAAAACAGATTACGTGGGAAACTAATACAAGAAATCCCCCTTTGGATTAAAATGTTGATGGTTGAGGAGGGAATGTTTCCAGTTGAACCTGTTAGTATGGTAAAGTATACACCCCATGCTAATGGGTGGCTAGAATGGTGTTGTTGATGCTAAAAGGGTAGGAAATCTAGTGCAACAAGAAGAGATGAGAATAGTGAAAGGGTTGAGAGATTTTTAAGGAGGGTGGTGATCACAAATCAATGGTGGGTTAATCAAATGAATGTAGTGAAGAAGAGGACCGCATAGCTACAAAAGGAGGATAGTGAGGAAGGAAGTATAGCAGGGAGGTTGCAAGACTTGCACAAGTTGAAGAGACAAGGAGAGATGGCCAACTCATTGTGAAAGGTGAGAGGTTATGCGTTGCAAGGTAGTTTGATAAGAGAGAATAGATGTAAAGGAGGGTCAGAATGGAGTAGTGTTCTAACCTAAATAAAAAGAAACAACGAATACTAGCATAAGAGATGATGCACAATTAGAAAATGCACTCGTTGATTTGTTCTAATTGTTCAAAGAAGAAAAAAACCCAAAAAAAGAGGAAATGATTACCTTTTGTTAGCAAAGTCAACCCAACCCTAGCCACACCATAGACATTGTTGAAAAATAAGGTATTGTTAGAAAATACTATTGAATATGAGTACATGTTACCCCAATTTTTTACAAATATGAAAGGCATAAAAAGGGAGCTTTGATAAATGAAGATAAGGTTGCAACTAGATGCAAAGCTAGTCAAACATTGCATGTATTGTTTGACTATGCAAGTTAAAGAGAAGGTGAAATGGGAGATTAATCAAATGATTTCCATAAGCCTGATCTTTCTTGTAGATGAATTAGCTTGGATCAAACCCATAATGATTCAAAGCAAGAAGGGTATTGAAGCATAAGGGTTTGTGTTGATTTTAGGAGCCTCAATTTTTCATGTGTTCGTGATACATTTCCAACTCCCTTTAGTGATGAAGTCCTTGATCAGGGTGCAAGGAAGGAAACATATTCATTAACATATGGGTTTCTAGGTTATCACTGGTTAGAAATGGAAAACAAGATAAGAATAATATCGCATTCACTATAGAGTGGGGTTTCTTTACCTATAATGTACTTCCTTTTGGGTTGAAATGTTCTTGGTATTTTCCCCACATTCAAATAACATCCTTTCATGATCACATCCACAAGTTCTTGGAATTAAATATGGATGATTAGATTGTGTGTAGTATGTTAAAACACCATGTTTCAATGTTGAGTTTCATGTTGATCACTATAGAAAGTTGCACATTTATTTGAACTTGAAGAGTGTATTTTCTATACATGTTTTAGGACATTGTTAGGGCATATTGTGTGCAAAGGGGGAGTCTTGGTAAACCTAGCCAAGCTTTTGATCATTTTGAAATTACTTGTCCCAACCAATGTCAAGACAATATGTTCCAATTTACAACATACTAGGCATTACAAGATATTTATTCACAACTATGCATCAATTACTGAACTAATGGAGAAGTTTATCAATAAAGTTGAAGTCTTCTACATCCACATAATGCACAGTACTCCAGTATTTTACGTGGAAACCTAATGCAGGAGAAAACCACGTAATGTTTTTCTTCTATGTCTTTAAGAATTACATTCAAGGAAGAACCAACTTTCAATTCTCCAGCTCCAACTAGAAGGAGGCTCTGACCCCCTATATTTTCATGATACAACCTGAGGGAAGCTCCAACTCCCCAATTCTTTGGCTACAACTAGAAGGAGGCTACAACCCCCTATGTTCTTTGGCTATAGACGGAAGGTGGCTACAACCACCTAGTTCTCATGCTCCAACCTGAAGGACGCTCCAACTTGTTGATTCTTCAACACCAATAAGAAAGAGGCTATAATCCCCTTCCTTTCCTTGTCCAAATACCCTGAAATATAAATGCCAAATGTAGACAACTTGTCACTGAATCAAACACTGCCACTATCAACGTGTACCAACAACCTTTAACAAATTGTACCAATCAACCTGCACTAAACAACCCGTAACAACCTATACCAACACAAGTGCATCAAGTATGCACAACACAACTTGTCACATCAACATGTCTCACCAATCTTAGCAACTAATCAGATTTGTTCACCAAGATCAATGACCGAGACTACTCTCAACCATATGCACAATATCACCAAGATGTGCATCAACCAAGACTACTTACAAACATCAACACGATGTATCACAATCAAGATGTGCTTACAAAAGTATACAAAGTCATATATGCCACATCATCCATAAACCATGTGCCAACAATACTACTAGCAAGTGCCTCTAACAATGTACCAAATATGTACCAATCACACATCAACTATAGATCAAACTATGACTCATCAAGATGTACCAACAACACCATACCATACACCTCATGTATGTTCCACTCATCAACTATTTGTCCCAACATGTATCTCAATCATATACCAATATAACAATCAAAATTTCTCTAGAAATACATCACACTATCCATAACCAAATACCATAAACCCTCACATCAAATAATGTGCCAAAACCTCACTACTTTGTAGCCTCAAGTGTGTACCAATCATATATCAAGAACACTAACAAAAGCCTCTCACAATGTACCATAAGATATACCAATAAGACTCAAACATGCACCAACAATATACTTATATAGATCTGCCTCAAAACCATTCTACAACAAGCCCTAAACTTCCAAGAGGGCATCCAACATATTTACAAGGAAAACCCTCAACCAGATTCATAGATTCAACACTACACATATGAAAACCATCCCTTTTTCTTCTTGTAGTTGTGGATCTATTACGGATTTGTTTTTGTAGACGTGATTCTATTGTCATGATTTTGTTTCCGCGATTATGTTGTCGTGATTCTGCTATCGTGATTCTACTATCGCAGTTCTGTTGCCGCGATTCTATTGTCGTGGTTCTACTGTCACGGTTCTGCTACAATAGTTTTGATGTCGCAATTATGTTGCGCTGATTTTTCTACTGTGATTTTTCTACCACGATTTTTCTGCCGCGATTTTGTTGCCGCTATTTTTCTACTGCGATTTTGCTGCCACGAAGTTTTTGCTGGGATTTTGTTGCCGCAAATTTTCTACCGCAAATTTGATCTATCAATAATACCTACCAAATAACCTTTCACAAATGGATATTCAATATTCTCAAAATAGGTGCTAATAGGAGACCCTTTCCCTCTTATTTATACTCTCCAAGTAGCTTCCTCAAGGGGTTATCTTCAAACTAACTTACCCAACTTCCTTCTTCTAGGGCTAACCCACTTCTAACCACTTGTCCACTTACAACCACTTTATCCACAAATAGTAATCTCTCCACTTCTAGTTGCAACTAACTTTATTATTTAATTATTTTCTTTTGCAACCACTTTGACTTATCCATAAATAGTAAACTCACCACTTCTTGTTGCAACCACTTTATTATTTAAATAATTTCTCTTTGCAACCACTTTGACTACTTTATTATTTAAATAATTTCTCTTTACTCACAACTTCTTGTTGCAACTAACTTTTATATAATTAGTCAATTCATAACTTCTTTTCCCTTAACTAACTTCTTGTTGCAACCACTTTATTATTTAATATATTTCCTGGTCAACCACTTGGACTATTCAATCTTCTCATCGCAATTACTTTACCATAATTACCAAACTCACAACTTCTTGTTGCAACTAATTTATTTTTAATTATTTTCTTAATGCAACAACTATACCCATGATTAACTCCTAGTTACCATCAATTTGACTAGTACACTTCTTCAAGGAGATTCTAGAATAATTGACTTCTTTGACCTTCTAGGGGCTTCTAGATAACTCATGATAGTTCTCCAACTTCACATGGCCATAACTCTCTAATCGTGAGGAGTTATGCGACGTTCCACATATCACCAAAAATGGCATGACATGTATTATCCATATAGAATAGTCTTACCTACATATTCACTGATCTTCATGCCTTCATACCTCAAACAAACTTGGGTCTCTTACCCATACCTTTGTGTTATCAGACTTCTCCAAGGGTTGACATCAATCACTAAGGGTTGACATCAATATACAATATCACTCTTCAAGGGTTGACATCAATGAAAACCAACAATCCAAACCAATTGTCCATAAACCTAAGCCAATTGTCCATAAACCTAAGCCAATTGTCTGACAGAAGTTGGTAAGTTCTCCCATCCTAGTATTTCCTAATTGGGATGTAGAATTTCATGTGCATGTCGATGCATCTAATATATCCCTAGGAGTAGTTCTTATGGAATGGAATATTGATCACCTTGTGTAATTTGCAAGTAGGAAATTATCTCAAGAAGAGAGCAACTACACTAACACCAAGAGGTAAGGGCTTGCTATGGTATTCTTTATAGAAATTTTTCTACTATCTCTCGGAAGGCCATTCAAGTTCTATATTGATCATTTTGCTTTGAAGTATTTAGTTAATAACCCAATTTTGGAAGGTTTGATCTATATGTGGTTGTTTAAATTTAAGGATTCACTCATTTTAAATCATTTCTAAGCCTAGTAGGCATAATGTGGGTATTGATCATTTATCAGGGATTTAGTCCAGTGAATTAGGAGAAGTAGTTGATGATCAACTTCCAAATGATGATCTTTTCTGAGTTGAAGTTGTAACTAATTATATAGAAGAGAATGCTTTATTATTTACCAAAGGTTCTACCCATGTAGATTACTCCACAACTATGAGACACCATCTAATGGTTCGAGATGCAAATTACCGATTAATTGTGGGACAATTGTATAAGTTAGGCAATGATAGAATTCTTTAGCAATGTGTGTTAGATCATGAGGGTAAGGATATCCTTTGAGAATTCCATCATGGAGTTGCAGCATGCCATTTTGGAGGTAATGAAACCACCCACAAGCTGTTATAGGCTAGTCTATGGTGGCCTACTATTTTTAAACAGGCCAAAGGCTATGTCAAGGTTGTGATGTATTCTAGTGGGTCAGAAAGCCATCTAGAAGGGAAAAGCTACTATTGTACCTAGAAAGAGCACTAAATCCATTTGAGAAGTGGTCTATGGATTTTATTGGACCTACAAACCCACCTTCTTAGCACTCTAATTCTTAGTACATCATTATTGCAATTTACTATGTTACCATATGGGTGGATATTTCACCTACTCAATTTTGTTCCATTGATACTACAACACCCTTCATTTTTTAACATATCACCAGTATGTTTGCTTTCCCTAGAATTTTGACAAGTGATCATGGCCATAACTTTCTAAGTCCAACTATCACAACTATAGCTTAGGAGTTTCTCATTTAACATCATAAAAGCAATCCATATCATATGGAACATTTGAAGCCTTTAATAATATTTTGGAGCATGGGTTGACAAATGTCTGCTCAACAAATAGAGATGATTTGTATGAAATAATTCTAGTAGTTCTTCGAGCTTATAGGATGACCTTTAATAGATCACATAAGAAGACCCCCTTTCAATTGGTGTATGGGAAAGAAGTTGTGATACCTGCACAATTTGTGGTGCTTAGTTTATTCATTTCACAAGCTACTAATATGATTGAAGAAGAATCAATTGCATAGTGATTTGTTGAGTTAATGTAATTGGAGGAGTCTCAATTCATAACTAATTTTCACCAGTATGTGGAGAAATCAACGTAGAAGGCATGGACAGATCACAACCTCAAAAGTAATACATTTTCTAAGGGTGATTTTATTCTCCTATATGATAGTAAGTATCTAAAACATATTGGCAAGTTGTAACTACACTGGCTAGGTCCATATATAGTTTTGGAGATTCAAGAGTTTGGTGTAGTTCACCTAGCTCTTTAACAATATTATTTACATGGGATGGGTGAATGGTGCTCACTTAAAGACCTATACCCCAACCCCATGATTCATTGGGGCTCATTTAGGGTTAGGTCAAATTTTGGTTTTGGTCTAGTTTTTGTCTTCTTTGTTTTATTCCATGTTGTGTCATTTAGTTTTGTTTCTTTTCCCTCTTTGAGTCTAGTGTCATGTTGAACCTACCCCCACCCTTTGGGTTTTTTTTCTCATATTTCTAGTACATATTTATGGTCAAGTGGGCAAGTGCCAGTCAGTTTCATTTTGCCGATTCTAGATAACATCATTGTGGTTGGGGAGGGTTAGATTTTAGTTCAACACAAAAAAATCAATCCTGTAAGGAACCTAATTTTATGATTTCAAACTTGTTTTATTGCATTTGCAATCATTGGTGGTAAAATTTGAAATGGCCAATTTGGTTATGGTTTTCGTATGGTTCATCTAGTGAAGTCTAAGAGAGTGGGTTGTGTTAGGTTTTGGTCATTGTCACTGAGAGAGGGTGAAATTCAAACTATAATAACAGGTCTAAGGGATTGATAGGATGTATTTTAATGTATTTATAGTTGAGACTTAAATGCTTGTTGAGTTGGCCTTTTGGGAAAATTTTGTTAGGTGATCTTTCCCATGCATTAGAAATTTTACCGTTGATGTGTAGTAAATGCATTTGGGAGTTATATGTTGGACACACCTAGCACACTTAGAGGGGGGTGAATGAGTGTGGGGCTCTTTTTCCAAAAACGTTTTTTTTACACAAAACTCATTCAACAATTACTCATTACCCATTGCTATCATTTATAACCAGTTAGATGTGAACATATATCAGCAATATATCATCAACAAGTCATCACTACAAGGAACACAAAGAACACAATATGTATGTACAATTTTCTTCTTATTACGGACTACAATCCTTGGGGTTTTTCAGTAACAACTGAATAGAGTATTGTTGGCCCTTGACCAAGTTTTGAGGAACACTTGGTCATATTTGACCATTTTTGGACTTTGACAGCCTGTCAAAAATGGAGCGCCAGGCGAAGCAGAGATCACTGGATCTCGACCCACTTTTGGGCCCTTTTAGGGTTTTGGGTTAATGTAATGGAAAAGGGATGTCAGCCCATGGGTTTACCCATGCTTAAGCCCACTTTTGTAATCTATAAATAGATACTTAGGAAATGTAAGGATAGTTGATGGCTTAGTGCTAGTAATTGGATCTGTGTGATCGGATGTGGATTGTAAGTGCTCTGAGCATGATTGTAAGAGGCTTGCAGAGCTAAGTGCAAGTTGTTGTAGGAGGTTGTGAAAGGATTTGTGCTGAAGTGAAAGGAAGAAGGATCTAGCGAGCTGCACAGATCTTTTGTCTTGTGCAGAGTAAGGATGTCGAGGCTTTGTGTTGTAACTACTTGACCGAGATAATAAAGAAGAGTTGGTGGACGTAGCCCCAGGGTGGGGGTGAACCACATAAATTTGTGTGTTATGCTCTGTGCTTTGATTCAATGTGTTTTTTCTTATGCTATGTGCTTCTTAGATGTGTATGAATGTTAGATATGATATGTATGAAGATTCTTAGTGTTGATCTACTGGATTTGATCTATTTTATTGTGCTAAGTGATTGAATACTATATATTAGTATGAATGTTGTGAAGCTCTGTCTTATAAGCGAAGTGGTTATTGAATGTATCTTGAGGAACTAACGGTGCTAAGTGTTCTAGTAAGCTTTATAATCATAGATCTGTGTCCCACCTAAGGTTGTAGACACCTAAGTCTTGCAACCACCCCTACCTCTACCTTGGGTGAGACTTCATCTGCTTCGCAGGTGTTGCCAAAAGGGTCGGTAGTTAGGGCTTTGTTGGTGCGCTCTTGAGCATTGAACACTGGGTCTGCCCCTGTGCCAACAAATGGTTCTGTTGCCGAGACCTGAAACTGTGATTGTTGGGAACTGAGGAAGAAGAAACTTTGTGCAAAAGAAATCTCTGTGCGTAGATCTGTTGCCCTAGTGTGTAGCTTTTTACTCGACCTGTGAAGCTTTGTGTCAGGAATAAGGTCAGATCTGAAGAAAGGAAGATCACATCTGAAGAAAAGAAGCGAGATCTGAATGCTCTGTGCTCTAAGAAAAGTAAAAGTGGAAATTTCTGAAAGAAAGAGGTTAGATCTGCAGAAAAGAGGTAAGATCTGTAAGCTATGTTCTCTAATAAAGGTAAGAATAGTCAAAAGTTCTTAGATATGGAAGCTTTGTGCTCTGTANATCGTGATAGATATGTTATACCTATGCATAGAGAGAATGTCTGGACTAACAAATGGATGCAGGATCCTAGAAAGAAATTTTTGCAGGATAGCCATTATGATCCTAGCGCGCAGTACAAGAAGAGTTGGGGATCATTGAAGAGAAAGAGAGGATTAACTCTTTGTTATAGTTGCAGAAGACCGGGACATCTTGCTAAGGAATGCCCTGGGAGAAAACCTAGTTGCCTCTATTGTAAGGCTATGGCTCATGAAGTACAAGATTTCCCTAGAATGATTGCTAGACTTGAAAATATGAATATAGAGAAAGCAAACCTTGAAGGAGATCAAGAGACTAAGATTACAGAAGAACCCCAACAAGAATCAGAGAAAGTATTAATACAAATGAAAGAAACCCTAAAGGAACATAAAGATGTTTGATTACCACATATCTTCAAAGAAAAGGAGAAAATAGAAGAAAGAATATGGGACTTCGACATTGACTGTATTCTTGATGAAGAAACACAAGTGAACATTATGCCAGAATGATCTAAAAATGAAGAAGACTTGTATTCTTGAAAATATTTGCAAGTAAAATTTATGTGTTAAAATGCAAATGGATCAACTTTGCAAACACAACTTGATTAGAATTTACTCATTCAAGATTCATATAGACAGTAGCAATAACATTGAATAGAAAACACATAACACAGTAAATGATAAAGGAGTTCAACCCTCTCTTGGGCTACATCTCCTGGTCCAGCTTCCAATGGATATTTTGTATTATTTTCTCAAAGTTCTCAAAAATGTACTTTACAATGCTCAAAATACCAAATAGACTGCTCCAATGGCTTCAAAACGTCCAAAATCCCCTAGCTGGGATTTTTCGGCACCTCGTTTGGCCAAAAATTGAAGAACATAGGCTTCATGGAAGTCCCCCTTCAAACTTGTTGTCTCTGCATCTACAAATCGCACCCTTGTTGGCTCAACCTAGCCCACATGCATATTTAAGCGTAAAAACTTAGCACTAGATGCAACCGTGTGAACCGTGCAAACTGTAGGATGGTTACGGGCGCACCTAGCCCCTAACCGCCAGGGCTATGGTCGTATGACCCATATGACCGCGCGCAAGTGCAAACATAGGCCCCCATTTCCACAAACCAATGGTTTAACAACAAGTGGTGGGTCGTTTGTATAACCATTGAACTGAATTCAAACCAAATCGCACATGCGCATATATGACATAACATGTGGTCATATTACAACAATCTATGTGTCCAGGGGCCGGGGCTAAGCCCCAGCCCGGACCCCCACGCCAATACATAAACAATTCAAACTCAAAACTATTTAAAACCATACATATATCAAGGCATATGGTGTGGCGCGTTGGCAATGCAAACTTTTCAAAGGTTGTATTCGTGCGTGGAGGTCACGGGTTCGAACCCGGTGGACTCCAATAAAGTTTTATACAACAACCAATAACAAGGTGCCACGTGGCAGCCCATGACTGGTCCACATGGCACCGTACAACCAACCAAATATTGCCATGTATCGCAATGTCATTCATCCACATCTACCAACTGTCTGCCACTCATCCCTACCATGTGTCATACGGACTGCCACGTCAGCATCTGTACGGACTGTACGGACTATACAGTCAGCACGCCTTTTTTTGCCTATTTGTCATTTCGAATAGAACATGATATCTCTCGCTCTTGACGTTCGTTTGAACTCAAACAAGTTGCATTGGGTTCGTAATGATGAGGCCTACGCTCCTGTTTGATTTGAAGTGATTCTGAGCACTTTGAATTTTTGAGCAAAATTCGATCCCCTGGATCACACCTCCCCATTGGAAAGCTTTTGGACCTCCAAAAGACTATTTTCAGTCTGTTTGAAGATGAGGGTATATATTCCTCACCTTTCCAACTTCAATCCACTTGGCTTTTCTTGGATTTGTACCTTTAAGACCAACTCGAAGATACTCCACATTTCCTCATTTTGAAGTTCGCATTCTCCTGTCAAGGATGGTGTCTTCATGCAGTTTTGTAAGATATTCTGGGGAAAAATCATCTATAGAAGGAATCTGAACATTCTCTCCTTGATCATCAATCAAAGGAGGCTCATATAATTTCAAATTTTCAACATTAAAAACTGCATACATTTGCATATAAGGAGGCAAATCTAAATGAAAGGCATTGTTACCAATCTTGTCAATAATCTTGAAAGGACCATATCGAATTGGTTTCAATTTTTTACCTTCTCCTTTAAGCCTCTCCTTACTGATGTAAAGCCAAAGTTCATCTCCAACTTGGAAACTGTGATCAACACGATGCTTGTCATGTCTCGTCTTGTACTTGGCTTGACTCTTTTCCAACTACTCTTACACCATTTGATGTATCGACTAAATTTGTTCAATGAACTTTTCTTCCCTATCAATGTCATATTGACCATCAATAGCAATATCCTTCCCAAACATAAAATCTAAAGGAGATTTGGGCAAATAGCCAAAACATGCTTCAAATGGTGATGTTTGAGTTGAAGAGTGCTTAGCTCGATTGTAAGCATGTTGAATGTAGTGTAAATGCTCATCCCAAAGTTTAGGATGCTTGCTTCAATAAGCACGAAGAAGATGCACCATTGTTTGATTTACCACTTCTGTCTAACCATCTGTTTGCGGATGAAAAGTTGTGCTCTTTTTCAGTTTGGTGTCCATGAGTGCCCATAAACTCGACCAAAAACTTCCAACAAATCGAGAATCCCGGTCAGAAATAATGGATTTAGGCAATCCAAAATGCACCCAAACATTTTGAAAGAACATTTGTGCCATTTGTTCAGCTGTAACCTGCTTCATACA
>JASDQU010277622.1:2942-14906 GCA_032191745.1 Picea mariana | reverse complement strand
AATAATGCAAGGAAAAATAATAAGGCAAAAAAAAAAACAATCTGAGATAGGACTGTTAACCAGCAAGACTCAGACAGGATTCCAGAAAACCCCCTGAGAATGTGTGATTCTGACAGGGAAGAGGAGGACTGCCTCTAAGGTTCTTTGAACTCCTACACGCTACTGCTATCTCTACAGCTAGCGTTCACATGCGGGTTGTCAGAGGATAGGGCGTGGGTACACATGTTCAGGCCTTCTGCAGGTTGTGTGTACCTTTGTGTGTCCTGAAAAATACAGCCAAGCAAAAATCAGGGAAAGATAGTATGGAAAACGAGACTCCCTGCTAGTTCAGACTTTACAGATAAAAAAAAAAAAAAAAAAGGAGACAGGCAAAGAAAAAACAGAAAACCTAGTCTTTAAACTATCCAAAAACTTAAATAAATCCAGGAACCCTAAAGAGTATTCTCCCCAGTATGGTCGCCAATTCTGTTGTCAGGAAAAACACCCTACGAACTAGCAAATTAGGGTCAGACTTGCATGCAGATTTGACCGAATAGAGACTACTTTTTTACCTACATCCCAAGATTTAAATCCCCTTTTCTCAGTAAATGCATGAAAAATGACCACCTAGCTAATTACTGGTGTTAGATGTCGATCCTCCGTTGTGCTTGACTACTTGTTCGCAATGCTTCTTCCCAAGATAACCTACACTCAAGACAAACAACAACTATGCATGCATGCTACTTCTATACTCAAGGGTTAGAAATCAAGCATAAACTAATCAAACCATGGACGATTCATGAATTGGGACGGGAAAAGCATTCTTTTTATTACATAAAGTGAATCAACTTACAAAAGCTGAGACCGACCACCGCTCCTTGAACCTTATCCTGGGCTCTTCTTCTTCTGTCCTTCAACTGCTTTGCGTTAAATCTCCTTTGGAATGAGGAAAGGATAAAGGGTTAGGACAATGGATTACGTAAATGAGCAGAGTTTCTTTGCTATATTTTTTCCTCCTCCAAATGGTACCCCTACCCCTTCTTTTATAAGATAGAAGGATCTAGGGTTTTGGATGAACCCTCGGCCATGCATGGCTGGGAGTTTCAGTTAACTCACCCATAGCTTTTTGTTCCGTCGATAACTTTCATTTTTTCCTGCTTTTGTAGGTACACGCAGGCTGTTGTGAGTCAGCCAGCATGTACACGCATGCAGTGATGGGTTAGGGTGCGTGGACCTTTACACAAGAGGATTTTCAAAGAGTTGTTCAGCAGAGTTTTGGCAAAGAAGGGATATGAGTTGGCCTGATGCTAGGTAAGCATGTGTGGTGTAATTTAGGGTTATAACAGCTAGCCAAGCTCCCATTGGCATGCCGCTTTCACCCAGATTCACCCCAACACTTCCACCTAGATATCATGCGTTGAATGCTTCTATTCCCACTCCTACACAAATCTCATCCGGGACTCCTGGCGGTTCCACTCCTTTTGGGCACCATCTTCTCGATTTCATTCTGACACTTCCTCCACCCCCTTTCAGAGGACCTCTTCCATCCTCTATCGGAGGCACTGATCCTAGTGGCACCATCCCATCTTTCACACCTAATTACCATATTCTTGTTGGTGGAGAATTTCACCAAGGAGGCCAAACTCAACCCCCTTTTGCAGGACAAGTCCCAATTGGGACACAACCCCCACCTACCACACCCTATGGACAAAACATACCTTCATCCTTGGCCCAGTATTGGAATTATCTTATTCAACACTTGACTGGGGGGAAACAACCTCAAGTTAGCTCCAACATACCCCCCAGTACAGGCCAACCCTATCCAGGTACATCTAATCCTATTTGGGGCTTGAATTCTCAACCCCACACCCTTGTTCAAGGGTACAACTTGATGAATTACTTGCCTCCACACCAACAACCAAACCTACCCGGATTTCCGCATTATATGAAAACTTCTTATGGTCCTATTGGTCTACCAATGGGAATCCCTCCCTAAAGTCACCAGTACCCACATGTGAATAGACAGTTACCCTTCTTAGCCACCTTGGACCTCCCTGATTTGCTGAGAATTTTAAATGATTCGATCTGTCACTCTCCTCAATGGCCCGCCATACCGGCCAAACTACCATCCAACATCCCTAAATTCGATGGTAAACCAGGAGAGGAACCAAACAATCATGTAATGACCTTTCACCTCTGGTGCTCATCCAACTCCTTGATGGATGACTCTATTCGTTTACACCTTTTTTAGCGAACCCTCATATATTCCACCACGAAGTGGTATATAGAATTACCACGAGGCTTCTTCACCAACTTCAACACCCTTGCTATGGCTTTCCTCACCCACTACTAGTTACCGATCCGCTATGAAATGAGAACCAAAATTTTGAGTTCATTCAAACAAACCAAAGCCACTCATATCTCTGATCACATTCATGAGTGGCGATGGAGATGACGTCTCATCAAACTCGAACCTCCAAATCAGTTGCTGGAAGAGTGGTTCACGAAATCATTCATGAACGACATCGCCATGGGTGGAGTTGCCACAGAAGAATAAGCAATCAGTCGTGCCCAATACCTGGACCTCGTTTACTCACAGATGAATACTCTTTACAAATTACTCCTTGATGCACCTCGTCCTTCTACTTTTGCTACTTCAACCACTCCCATTTCTTCTCATGCAGCTGACGGTGTGATTGGCACTTTCCATGCCCAATCACATTCTATCCAGACCTCTGGCAACAACCCCAAATCCATTTCTTCTAATGTTCAAAATGCTTCATCTCCTACCCCTCCCACCGGCAAGACTTTTGAGGTAAACTCTGTTCAATCTACCCCCACGGGAAAAAATAAATCCAAAAAAGGAAAGGGTAAGAACAAGGAGGATAAAAATAATCCACAAATTGAGAAAACCAAAACACCACTTGTTGATGACAGGGATAAGCGCAAACCTCGATACCCTTGTCTTATCTGTGGTGATGATCACTACACTAAGAATTGTCCAAGACGAGCCGAGGTTACTAAGTTCCTTCAAGGGACCCAAAAACCTCCCACTCTGGCCGTGTTGTCACAACCCTTCCCCTCTCAACAAAAGGCCCAATTGATCATTCATGACCAACCTTCCCCCTCCAATACATTCTATGGATTAATGTGTACAGGTGATTCAAAGAAGAATGACATCACACTTACCACTCAAGAAAAAGATTATTCTTCATCCAAAGAGCAGGTTGATATGATACCTCCTTCATTGGTCCAACCATCTCCCACAACCCCACCTGCCAACGGTCCTCTTCATCTCGAATGAATGAGTCTAGATACAGTCCTTCACCCTCCTCGAAAGGGCGTTGTTCGAAAATCATCTTTCAATCCTCATGCACGTGTTGTCCATAACTACAGTATTGTTGAAGATCTGGCCCAAGCGCCATCCGTGATGTCAGCCCTCGAAGTCCTTCAGAGTTGTCCTATACAACGGAAGACATTATTGAAATCTATTGGTGGAATCGACCCTACGGATATGAATTTAATAATTTTTGACTTGGAAGATCACATTCCAAGGTTACCCCCTCAACTCGCATTCCAAATACAAGTTATTGTCTCTGAAAAAAACATTTGTCGAACAGCTATTGATGAGGGTGCCTCAACGTGTGTCATGTCTATTACCTGCTGGAAAACCATCGACTCTCCTCCTTTGAATGAATCCCACAACATGCTCAAAGAATTCAATGGCTCTAGTTTAAGCCTTACGGTGTACTCCCTTTGTTGCCTATTACGTTAGAAGGAAAAACGGTCAACGTTGAAGTGGAGGTCTTTGACGCTCCTCTCGATTACAACCTTCTACTTGGTCGTAGCTCGATCGACTCCATGCTTGCAGTTGTGTCCACTCTTTTCCGTGTCGTACGTTTCCCGCACCAAGGAAAAGTAGTTACAGTAGACCAATTCGCCTTCTTTCACTCCGATGCACGTATCGAGAATGTACCGTTCATTGCAAAAACCCCCCTGGATACGAGAACGTCGGTGTGGGTCTTCTTAAAGATTCCTCCTTGATGGTTACTTTCCCCATCCCACCACTTGATGTTCCTCATCTGTTTTTCGCCTCGATCAACATGATTTCCACCTCTATACAAAAAACCCTGCGTCTTACGACCCATGGATGGTACCCAACCCAGGAGATTATCTTCGATATGGTGATGAAATTCCATTAAGTCTGGTTGAATCCGCTTATCAAGCCATTCAATTGGCAACCCTTTCTACCCCCTCTCTTGGTGATTTATTTCCAGATCCATTCCGCATCATTTTTCCCATGGACGAGATGATTATGTCTGTTATGTCCATGGAAGACACCCCTTGGGACGATGGACATCATTGTTCCATCCTCTTCCTAGAAAAACACACCATTAAGGGTTACCAATGGATCTCGACCCCGTTGACCGTTGTCGTCATTTATACCGTTCCCGAATCTACACACGATCTGTTCTACAAAGGGAACTTAAGTAACATCTCACCCACCCTCCCCCTCGACATATCCATAAAACCTTGAATTGTCAAAAATGTGCATATCGGAGCTTCGTGTTCCCATGATGAAGTGGTCACCTGCAAGTCTCTCTTCCAAGAATTTCGTGACGTCTTCACATGGAGCTATGAATAAATCTCGGGTATTGAGCCCGACATTGTGGTACATGAAATTAAGACATACCCGGGTGCTAAACCTGTCCGACAATGAATTCATTCGGTCCACCCATGTAAAGCAGCTGCTATCAAGCTTGAAGTTGAGAAACTTCTTAAGGTTGGATTCATTTACCTGGTGGCTCTAACTGACTGGGTTTCCAATCTTGTTCCGATCGACAAGAAACAAGGCACAATCCGTGTATGTGTTGATTATAGGGACATTAACAAAGCTTGTCCTGAAGACAAATTTCCTACCCCCTTCATCGACCAAATCGTTGATGATTGTGCCAGAAGAAAAATCTTCTCTCTGATGGATTGTTTCTGCTGATATAATCAAATCAATATCGTACCAGTGGACCAACAAGACCGCTTTTATTTGTCCTTGGGGCACTTTCACCTATCGGAAACTCCCATTCGATTTAAAGAATGTCGGTGAAAATTTTCAACGTGCTATGTCTTACGCTTTTCATGACATAAATCACATTGTGCAGCCATATCTCGATGACTTACCTGCCCATTCCATGCGTCGTGTAGATCATCCAATACACCTCCAAGCCATTTTCCTTCGATGTCGGGTTTACCATATACACTTGAATCCCCACAAATGTGTTTTCTGCGTAGAATCCGACCGACTCATGGGCTTTATTGTTTCACGTCAAGGGATCAGGGTAGATCTGTTGAAGGTTGAGGTGATTCTCAATCTCCCTCCTCCTTCCTCACTTCGCCAGTTACAAAGTTTGCAAGGGAAGGAAAACTTTCTTTGTCGTTTCATCCCGAACTATGTTGAGCTAACTCTTGGATTTACGTGACTAATCAAGAAATGTTCTGAGTTTGTATGGGATACCACTTCCAACAAATCTTTTGAAGCTCTGAAAATGTCTTTGACACATACCCCCCCACTCTTCCCACCTGATTACACTCGGGATTATATCCTTTACCTCGCAGCCTCGGATTATGCCATCGCTATGGTTCTCATCCAGGAGGATGATTCTCATGATGAACATGTCATCTATTACTTGAGTCGGAGTCTCACAACTACCGAAACCAAGTATTTACATGTTGAAAAACTAGCCTTGGTAGCCATCCAAGCAGTTCAATGTTTCCGACACTATATCCTTTTATGCAAAACTACGGTTATTTCTAACTGCAACCCTATGTAGCACATTCTTACATGTCAATTTCTAGGGGGAAAATACTCCAAATGGATCGTAATACTCCAGGAGTTTGACTTAGAATTTGAACGCGCTAAGTCCAAGAAATCCTTGGTGTTTGCCGAATTGATATGCAACCTACCCTGCTCTATGACGGAAAATGTAGCAGAAGATTCATTACCCGATGAATCCCTTTTCCTGATCAGTTTCGATGACCTTTGGTATGGATATATCATCATATACCTCCAGACCCAAACTTTCCGGCCCAATTTGTCTAGCACTAATCGTTGTCGAATACGCTACCAAGCTCGTCAGTGTATTATCCTTGGTGATACTCTTTATCATCATGAGATTGACTCTGTTTTTCAACACTGCCTCATGTTTGACGAAGCCAAGAAAGCCCTGAATGACTGCCATTATGGAGCCTGTGGTGGTCACATGTCTGGGTATGCTACTGCCCAAAAAATCTTAGGGGCAGGGTATTTTTGGCCTTCTTTATTCAACAATTTTATAATTGTCATCCAAAAATGCCATGCTTGCCAAACCTACAACAATAAAATACGATCACACCCCACTCCTCTACACCCTTTGGTCTCTGTTGGTCCTTTTGCGAAATGGGGTATCGATTTCATGACATGTCACCCTCACTCGGCTGGGGGGGCATGGATACATTATAGTAGTCGTAGATTATTTTATGAAATGGGCCGAGGCGATGCCAACATTCGACAATACCAGAAAGACTGTAGCATTATTCATATTCAATCACATCATTGCTCGTTTTGGTGTTCTTCAGGCTATCGTTACTGATAATGGTAGCCACTTTAGAAACTTTATGATGTCCGAACTCACTGAAAAGTTGGGTCTTCGCCATGAAAACTCAACACCCTATTACCCACAAGCCAACGACTAAGTTGAAGCAATAAACAAGGTATTCCTTATATCGTCAGATGAGTTTTGGAGAAAGAAGATTATGAGTTAATGGAATACGACGGTATTCCTTTGAGTGAATCCATAAATGGGTTGTACTTAAAGAAGTACTATGCCTAAGATCACATGTACATGAGTGCTTGTATTTTATTGTATCATACTTTTTGTGTGTTACTTTAGTATGCTTCTTCATTATTTGGTCTCTACCCCTGACCACTTATCTTACGTTGTGTTTGGTTTCCAGATGTCGGAGTCTTCACTACCCCACATTGGCTTCGCCGATGGTGCTAGTTATAGTACTCGGAATCTTGCTTCTGCTGCATGGAAAATTTACGCACCTATGAACAAACTTATCAGGCTGCGAGGTGTGTGCCTTGGTCGTGCGACCAATAATATTGCAAAATATAGTGTCGTCATCGAATTGTTGATTGATGTTATTTCTCTTGGGATCTTCCACCTGGTTATACGACTCGATTCATAGCTAGTAGTACTACAACTAAGTAATGTCTATGCCATTCGAAGTCCTACTTTATTATGGGTGTATTTACAAATTCACCTCTTGGAACGTTATTTTGATTATATTGAGTATCAACACATTCCTAGATGTCTAAATACATTGACTGATGCATTAGTTAACTATGTGTTGGACAGACATTTGGGACTTTTATAAACCAATCACACATCACATGTATAACACAACACAAGATAAGCCAGTAGAAGCCGTGTATATGTATATAACGATCAAAATTTTTTACAAAAAGTTTCTATCCAAGGACCAAAATCTCAAAATACGAAGCCCGTAGCTTCTACAAAATAGCGTCACGGATGGTGCTCCCGATAACACACAATTGCTCGGGCCACCCTACAAAGAAGTTGACTGATAGACTCATACACACCCACAGTATGGCACTGGTAACGTCTAGGGATCTCCCCAATAGCAATATCTGGGATGTCCATGGTCAACCCCTCCAAGTTATGCTCCACTACCTCGTAGTCTTCGATGTTCCATCTCGCCACTGGAGACGCTTATCCTCACCGTTGAATAGGAGACATTCCCGGAGGTCGATACGGCCCCACATATGTGCCATCAAAAAGAGTTTTTGATTAGTTCTTGGATAAACACAAAAACATTTTATATGATAAAAATTACAAAAACATTTAAAAAGAACAAAATGTGTACTTCTTACCTAGGTCACCCCACTAAGCATCCTTAGGCAGGGCCAAATCCGGATCCCCTCAGAAATCCAAACCAGTGTATGTGTAGTCATCAATCATCAGCATTTGGGGCCTTAACCAGTCGGAAAATGAATCATTATACTTGATGATAGGCTCTGCTAGGTGTCGATCCATGAGGTTGCACCATCTCAGCATCCTCAAATCCTGTGGGGCCGGTAAACCCCAATCAACTTGTAATTGTAGTAGTGGGACCCTCTCAAGGAAGAAGGAAACCAAAAGCGATCTGTACCCAAACTGCTTCAAATTACCCTTTATGCACTTCGTTTATTGCCTCTTCATACTGTAGAGAACTGCATCTGACCAGTTGAAGACCCGAGGTTCTGTGCACTCTATGGCGTATTAGAAGTAGCTCTAGAGAGCCATGTGTGGAGTCGCGCTCCTATCCATGCATGCAATAGTGAACAAGATGGTTCATAGGGTCAAATCTTGGACCCCCCAAATAGCAACCTTACCCTTGCTTCTTTGTGCCTCAAGAACACAATATCGATGACAATACTCACTCATAGGGAGTCCGCCGCCACAACCACTGGTCAAGCTAACATGGTATCCACACTGTGATAACCATGTTGGAAATAAGATATCCTCGATATCTAGGGTTAGCATATGGACTCCCATGTGAAATAATTGTTGGTCCACATCCCACATATGGACCAGGTATTCCAACAATTTGAGTTGGGATCTCATGCTCAGAATCCTGAAGAATTTCAGTAGCCCACAGTCCTGGAGGGCAGCGACTGTACCCAGGTCATTCCCGACAATGGCATCATCTTCCTCATGTTCTCTTTCTCGCCACTCCAACATTGTGATGGTCAAACACCTGCACAAGAGCCATGAAAGAAGAGTTATATACTTGTTCCAAACTTTTGCATAATTTTTATTGAGCAAAACTTAAATTTAAAAGCCATGTCTCGGCCCTCGCAGGTGAGCCTTTGGCATAGTGCGAGATTCTCACAGGTGACCTAAAGACCACCTGTGAGAATCTTAGATTCTCGCAAGCCATGCAAGGCCCGCCTGCGAGAATGCTCGAGCGCATGGTGTGGCCCTAAAACGGACTTAAAATCCAAGAAATTGCCAATAAAAACAAAAAATGAACCATGAAAGGTTGAAGGATCAAGAGCTTACCTCCTTGGCTGAAACGGTTTGCCGAATGATAGTTTGTGCCTCCAGCAATCAAGCAAATAAATTTGGGGGAAAATGAGGTGGTTGGACAAGTTTTTGGCAAAATCACAAATGAAATGGTAAAAAGCCCTTTTTTCCCATATTTATTCACTTTTTACTATTTTTTATTGATTGTTTATATATTATTTTTATTTTTATTATAAAACCTAATTCCTTAATAGCCTTGTGAGTATGGTTTTTTGCAGGTATAGAAACTTCGAAGTCTGAATAGGGGTTACGGGTTTTTTTTTCTTTTTGTCGCATATACGACTACTTTTTTAGGGTTTTTATAGAAAAGACCTCGAGCTCAGTCTTTGTTCGTTCTCGTGCTCAAAAATATATGAGAACGTAACCGAGTATAATTTTTCTCATATTTTTGTACTCATCATGGTAACACAAAAACAACGAACCAAAGGGAGTATCCTTTAAGCTCTTTTCACACTCCATAAAAATGAAAAGATTGTCAAGCAATCTTGTTCTCTTCACGCTCGTTAAAGTATTTGAAGAAAATGTTCAACGGGTGATAGTTTATCACTTTTTCAGTCTCGTCAAACTTATTTACGAAAAAGGAACTGGGAGAGTCCTCTTTAAGTGTTTTTTAGACTCTCAAAACATGAAAAACCCCCGAGTTTTCTTTCTTTGGACTCATAAAACAAACATCGAAAGGCCCATATGGGACCGAGCCACTCCTTCCTAGGGTTCGTTAAATATATTCTGAAGGATGAGATTACATCCACAAGCATATGTTATCCTCCTCAAGCTTGCGTAAAAATAAAGAGGTACTTGCCAGAGATGGTGGGGGAAATTTTGGGAAAGGGATATGTTGTCGTATTCATATTAATGGAAGTAAGCGTCGCTCTTGAACATGACACCCTCTATTCGTTGTTTGAATCTGGGTTGGGAAATCCATTTGTCTCTTGTTTGACTTGCTACAAAGTCATATCTTGGGTCATCTTTGAGTCAGTGCTGCCAAGTTCTTGGTCGTGTCATTCATATGTTCAAGAGAAGTTCAAACGAGCCCTCTTTTGAGTCATCCATCTGTAGTTGTCCATTCTTACCGTGTTGGCCTTCCTTGTGCCCATTTCAACCCTTGTTCATACTTTGATTCACCCTTAAAGTCTATTACTTGTTTCGTGTCATTGATGGGGGATACATCAAGGCCCTCCTATGACGAGTCTTATTCTGTCGACTCCAACTCATTATCTGGAAATAAGACTTAAAAATCATTTAGTACCTTGGAACCTGCATTCCTTAATGGTAGGTCTCTTCACTCTCAACAAGGGTTTCACATTATCGATCCTTGATCGAGAGATTCTGTCGAGTGCTCGACTTCAGCTCATTCATTTGAACTCGTTCAGATTGTACTTTGGTACCTTGGGAGTCATAAACATCAATGGTGATTTCCCTCACACTTGTTAACGGTTCTCATCAATGACCGGTAATCAAGTGGTTTCTACCATGTTCGACTTCAACACATGTAATCACATGGCTAGATTTGTACTGTCAGGTGACAGGATTGAAGACCCTGGGTCTCATCTTTTGATCCAGGCTGTGATGGAGTATGTATGATTTGTATCGGCACATAGATCCACTTTGTATGTCTTGTGGCTATGTCATTATTCAAGTCCTCTCCCATAGATCCACATTGTATTCCTGGTGGCTATGCAGCATTTTGACGACATGGATCCACAGTGTATGATTGGTGGCCATGACATATGTTTACGATTCCATTTCATTTGTGATCTGAGTATGGGAATGCCTACCTCATAACTGGTATTATATTTTGCAGATGCTTGGTTGTTTATAGGTTTCCAACTAGGTGCGCTCCTTGTTTCTGACACACACACATGCATTTTACAAAGTATTTTGGCTGTTACAAGTTTCAGCCTCATACTTTGGGGGGCATTCTGTTACACGTGATTTTGGTCACTCTAGTGATGTTTCTACAAGTAATGTATTTAGGCTCCCACAAGGACTTTTTGCCTGAGAAAAGTGACTGCTATCTTCTTCCAAAAACACATTTTTAAGGTGAGTTCGCAGGCTGCCTATGTTATAGGGTGAAAAAATCCCTCATTCTTGCAGGCCACCCACACTTAGGGTGCAAACTATTTTCAGTATACTCTATAGGTAGGGTGGGAACCTGGTTTTTGGCTTGAAAAAGAGAAGAGGTCATGAAGGTTCTAGAAGGGGATCTTCTAGAAAATGAGTTGGCATTCGCATGGTTGGCATCCTACTGACTTCTCAGAATTAGTGGGATCATCCTCATCCATGTAACCATCTCTCCTTCTCCTATATATTGAGAGAATTCTCATGGAAAAGGTTAAGCAAGATTGAATGGAGGATTGGTGAAAGAATTGTGTGAAGAACCATGCTTGGATAGAAGCTTGGAGACTCTTTTTGGCCCACCAAGTTGTATTGGATCTTCTTCATGCAAGTATAGAGAAAGTGTGTGTGTTGGAACCAAGGGTCACTGAAAGGAAGCTTGCGACATCAAGGTGATCCGGTTGTATCTTCTACTTTCAATTAATATGATACAACGACATGTCCCTTTCCCATAAAATTACTCTTATTTTGTTGCATAACTCTTTGATCATATGCATAGGTTGACATTGAATATACTTTGCTATCTTCACTTTGGTTGGTTTGTGTTGTCTTGGACTTGATTTCACAAGAGCACCAGAGCGAAGTGGGAACAAGAGAACCTTAAGGAAGTGATATTGAGGTATGTTACTCATTACTTCTTATCAATAGATTCAATGAATACAACTTAGGGAAAGAGTCGTGTCTTTTCCTGTTTTGTTCTAGATCTAGGTGGATCTGTTAGTGTCCGCACCTATCGATTTATCCG
>JASDQU010277621.1:2330-14906 GCA_032191745.1 Picea mariana | reverse complement strand
CCACCAAAAGGAGGAGTGTGTTTGGCATCTGTCAACCTATAATTGGCATGTGGGGCGCATTACTTGAGGAGTTACATAAAGTGTGTTTGGCATGTGGCCACCACATGATTAAGTGTGTTTGATGTGTGCTGGTATGTGTCTACCTATTGTTGTCACATGTGGGGCACATTACTTGAGGAGTTACATATAGGAGTGTGATTGACATGTTTTGGTCTCTGTTTTCTACATATAGGAGTGTGTTTTGCTTGCGGCCACCACACAAAGCAGTGTCCTTGGTGTGTGGCCACCACATGGAGGATTTTTCTTTGTGTATGTTGGCATGTGTCTACCTATTCTTCACACATGTGAGGCACATTACTTGGGGAGCACTTTTCTATTCTTGGACATTTTTGCATTCATGGACCCCTATCTTACTCCATAAAAAGAGATGGAGGGTGCACTAGAAAATAAGTAATCATTGTAATTATTCTTTCATTGTTAATGATAAGTTATGTGATTTTTGATACATATTTCTAGCTTACTAGTTTTGATTTGCAAATTTAGTATTTCTATGATCTACACTTCTCCTTTGTTGGATTGATTTGAAATTTTGATATGCAATGTTTACACTCCTGAGCTATATTCCTATGCTTTTAGTTTTTGAAAACACGAAGTTTTAGTTAGTGTTTTTTAACATTTTTAGTTTCAGTTGTTAGGTAAAACCTTTTAGTGCATATATGTTATCATGAATTAGAAAAAAATGTAGAGGCATTTCTTTACATGGAGGTAACCAACTTCTCAATAGCCACTTTATGGATGACTTGAATTTAACGTTTGAATTGACTTAGTGGTCTATGGAGGGTACTATTCAATGCTTGGATAGTTTCACAAACGTCGTGGGAGTGGATGTTAGTGAGGAAAGAAATTGTTTTTCTCATTGGATAGGATGATCCCCCTTATTGGTACAATCACAAATGGAAACTTGTAAATCCCAGAGAGATTTTTGAGCATTCCCCTTGGTATGCAGATTTTGGTGGTTGATCAATGGAGGTGGATAATGACCAAATTTGAAAAAATTCAAGCTTGGAGTAATCTGTGTCTTTTTCTTGTTGGGAATCTTTACAATTGTTCATAGAATTCTAGCAACAAGGCACATTTATTACTCTTCTTTTCTTTTTCCCTCTCAAGCAATGTATAAAGTGTTGGTTAAAGTAACTTGAAGCATTCTTTGGGGCAAGCAAGGTGGGGCGAAAGGGATTTCTTTGGTGGCTTGGGATATTTTCACTTTACGGAGACATCAAGGAGATTCAACATCCTTGACATAAGAGATCAAGTAGCTACTTTTTCCGGTGAATGGTTAGTATGGGTAATGAATGGGGATGCTCTTTGGAAACTTTTATTCTATCATCAAATTCACCATGATAGCACATTTAGGGCATTAAATTCCCCTTTCAATTATGCGATATAATTGATAATACTAAGGTCTTCATGCTTTCAGGAAAACTCCACTTCGAAGAGTGTGAACTACATGGTAGATGGTGTTTGATTTTATCTCATGGTAGTTTGAGGGGCCATGAGATGCCTTAGATCTTGCGTCGAGACTTATTTGGATGTTTTAGTGTTCATGAGGTCATCTTGGTCTCTTGATTATTTTTGTGGGAAAAATATTGACCATAAAAGTTTTGTTATATTGGAGGGATTTGTGGAATCAAGGTCATCAACAATGGCATACTTGGATGTTTTAGTGTTCACAAGGTTATCTTGGTCTCTTGATTATGTTTATGGAGAAAATATTGACCATGGAATATTTGTTCTATTGGAGGGATTTGTGGAATTAGGGGCATCAACAATGGCATACTTGGTAGGATCCTAACCGAGCTCTAAAATACTCACTTGATTAAATATGTTTATGAGGATACTTGTAGAATGATTCTTGAATTGTGTTTTCAAAATGCAATTCATTGGTCTAGTCCTTTTTGGAGATTTTGGAGGTGGATTAATGGAAAACCATTTTACATATATGTGGCAAAGGAGGATTATCATTGTGTATGGCATACCTCCAATGTTGTCTCATGCTTGAACAAAAGGTATGGGTAAGAAATATGAAATCAAGTTGGTTAAGGTGTTTGTCTATTTGAAAATATCACTCTTCTTTCAAGAACAAAGTATGGGGGTGGCTTTTGCTCCACAAAGGTTTTGCTGTTAAGAATAGTTTCATAAAGTTGGCGTGACAACAACTATATCCATGATTTTTGGCATGGATGAAACAATATAATGCTTATTTTAGAGAAGATCACTTTCCAAGAGTTTTTGGTCATGGTTTCCAATTGAATTTAACTTTTCTTTACAAGCCCAATTTCTTGGAAAAGGTGGACCCCTGGGAGATAGTTGGATGATTAGGGAAATTGCAAATTCTTATGGCACATAGTTCAATTGTTCACTATTGGATTTTTGTGGATATCTCGATGTAGGGATACTTTATTTTCTTAGCCTAGGGGAATTTAAGGTTTTTATGTAGGAGTTGGCTTTGCTTGTTAAAGTGAACTTCATTTTTTTTGTAAAGATGTTGACACCCTTCCTACTGAGGCAAGGCTCATATGTTGGAATTTCATAGTTTTTTAGGATGAGATTTTTGTTCTAATGTCGTTATTTGATTGCTTGAAAATCTATTAGATTTCTTGTAACTCTCTTTGTCCTAGGATGTATTGCTTTGTTCCACGATGTAATATATGACACATTAAAAAATGGTTAAAGCCTTCCTTCTAGGTTCTATAATAAAGAACATGGATTTTTTGTTTTATTTGTTAATGGAAACATTGAATTATATATTGCAATGACTAAAATGAATTCTTATTTAATGACATATTAAATCCCCTTCTCCCATACATGCTACAATGGCTTATGAGCATGATAGAAGGTTTTAGTAGTTATATACAAAGGTACTAAAGAAATTGTGAAAAAGAGACAGTTTATACATTATGATAATCAAGAGCCTTTTTGTCAATGATAGTTGCACCCAACACTGAATTTGAACTATAAGGTTTGCAAGTAGAAAAGTAGGTTAGCAGTTATATAAAAGATGCTAAAGAAATTGCAAAATAAGAGAGTTTATGCATTATGATAATCAAGAGCCTTTATGTTAATAGTAGTTGGACCCAAAACTGAATTTGACCTTAAGGAGTAACTTGCACTAGAAGCACAATATGCCTTAGGATCATTAGTCACATGAATGATTAAACATGGGATAATTTAGAAAAATATTTCAACAATATGTACTATTGGCAAAAAATATGTTGATCAAGATGATGACTTTTTATTTATGTCAATAAAAGAAGCCAACGCCCCATTTAGTGATATAGCAAACATGTAGGTTCTTACCATGTATGTGGGGCAATGGGTCTATGTCAAACCTTAGGACTGGGGTATTTTTATGTGTAACCTTGTGTTTATTATTATARTATATGAAACATTTTCRAAAAAGAAACAAATTTCATCCACAAAAATCTCAATCCRCATGAGATTATGTGAAGTCCATTGAGTATTTATAAATTGTTCAAGAGACATGTATGGATTATGCTTTTGCAATAATTATGCCAACCTCATGCCTAGTGCAAMTATTAGAGGAGACCTTTATATTATGGTATATGTAGTGCTTTAGTTTTCGGAATACCTTTGGTTTCCTCTTCTCAGTTTTCCACAAACAATGATTAGTAAAATTGAGAGTTTTCTAATCTCTTTTTAGGAATTTTGAAGTCGTTCAAGATGCATGTTTCTTATCTACAATGAAAAATGATGACCCATTTCTAATGATAACAATCACAGTGTAAAAAAAAGAAAGATGGGTGAAACGACCAAGCACTTAAAACGTCTAGGGTTTAACCTAGCCACCTCCACATGAACTTTTTCTCCTGCAATCGAGCCTGTGTAGGTCGAGTTTGCACTCTAGATCCCATCACCATGCATAGGAATCACACCTAATATAGAGAAGGCTAATTCAACGAGCTGTGGTACCTCGTGGGCTTTCCTTTGGCATTGGTCTGTTGAGACAATTGCATGTTGTCTTCTCTGGAAGCTGAGCACCACACCATGGGAGACACATAGGCATTTAGTTCCCTGCTTTAGTCCTTGAATCTGTAGAAACAAAGCCAACCTCAACCATAATGTTTTGTCAAAAGGATACATGATATCCCTCATCTAGATTTACCATCGTCAAGCCAAGAAAGAAAGCCCTCATCCTCTTAGAAAGAGATTTGGTTGGAAAATTTATAGGACCCTGGTCCAATCCAAAGGTTGTGGAAGCATGGGTGGGAGAGCATTAGTTCTCCAAGATAAAAGGACATGTGACCCCATTCTCTTCTGGTCGTGGTTATCATGATTTTCTATTTAAACGAGGAAGAAATAGATGTGATTTTTAGGTTTGGACCATACTTTATGGGTTATAGGGGAATGCATTTCTCCCCATGGATCCTCAAATTTAACCTTGAAAATGAGATCTAAAAACCTCAGTGTGGGTCATATTACCTCACCTTCCACTAATTTTCTAGGATGATAGCTCACTAAAATAAATTGGAAACAAACTTGGTCGCTATTTAGATAGAGTTGAACCCAAAGGGAATCTATACTCTTGTGCAAGAGTATGCATGGAGGTATATTTGGAGAAGGGGCTCCCAGAAGCTTTGAAAATTGACCTAAATGGGTGGAGCCACCATCAAGTGATAGATTATGAACAGATCCCATTCAAGTGCATGGTTTGTCATGTTCACAGACATTTTGCTAAAAACTGTCCAACAAACCAAGAGGAGCAACCTTCATCAAAGATGCAACCAAGTAAGGAACTTGAGTTCAAGATGGTTCCAAGTAGGTGAAGGAATTTTCAATGAAAGGGGACATCTCAGTCAAATCCATCACAAAAGGGCCTACCTTCATCAAGAAACAACAAGTTTTAAGTTCTTGTGAACTTCAAGGAAACGATTAATTTGGAAAATACGAAAAATCCAGAAAATGCAGAAGAAACAGTAAATCTGGAAAACATAGAGAAGGAAGCCCAAGAGGAGAAAAAAATGTATATTTATGATTCAATTTTTTAAACTAAGACTAATGCTTTAGTTGAAAAGGAAGCAGAGGATGAATAGGAAGAAGAATAAAGTGTAGAAGAATCAGAGGAGGAAGAGGAGGAGATTGAAGAAATAGAGAAGTGAGCTCCAGAGATAGTAAAGAGGACCAAAACCTTCACTGAAACCCTGAAGAAAACTCCAAACCCTTCCCTTCCTCTCATAAGGGGGAGGAAATCTAATTGGGAGTGGAGGAATTATGAAGTTGACAACAATATCCACTCGAGACATCAAACACTCTTTGGGACATCAAGTACTCTTGGAGTTCACTAAGGCAGGGATTACAATTGGAAAGAGATAAACTACGTTTTGTTTATGTATTCTTCTTTGTAATCAATATGCAATAATCTATCCTTGTGATCAGGAATTTGGAAAGAATTGCTCCTTTAGGAAAAATCTCCTTTTTCTACTCCAAGCTCTTTGAAGGGAGTAGGGAAAGTATGCAAAAATCAACACATCGGAAACAATATGTTAACCTTCTTTGTGTTAGAAATAATAGATGTGCTCGTTTAACCATAGACAATATAGGAATATTGTCACCCAACCATAGGCCGAAGCCTCCCCCGAGCACCATAACCTTGAAAGAGAATGATTTTGGAAGAAAACCCTAGGCTTAATATCCAATCAAAGTAGTGTACCTCTCTCCAGAGAAAGCATATAGGGAAGAAAGTCCAAATCATAACCAATAGAAAGTCCAAGCCTAAATCGAGAATACAAATTGCAATAGATGCAGCTACAACTACTCTCCAGACTTGCGCACTTACCCAGTTTTTGCAGTGCGCACTTGTACATTTCTGTAGTTGCGAGCTGTGTGTCCCAAATGAGATCTGGATTCCTGTATTTATACTATTTTTCTTGAGCTGTCTAGGCTGACTTCTCATTCTGGAGGCTAAACACTTAATATTAAATATTTCCTTGAGCCGACTTGTCTTCTAGGGTTATGTTCAATGATTTAGGGTTTCTTCTTGCTTCCCAGAATATTCTATTATTGTCATGGTTACACATGAAGGTAAATACCTCTTGCATCTACCATAATATCAACACTCCCTCCTAGCTAGGGAGGTATTGAAGGCAATGGTCTTGAGAAAAAACATACCATTCAACCAGTAGCATCATCATAGTCGTACAAACTATCTCATGATTAGATCACGAGCACCATCATCACTATCATCTGATAGCATCAACTGCATCATCTCTTGAAGCCATACTCCATATGAGTAATTAGGCATGATGCTGAATAAGTCACTCACTCCACAGAGTGATACAAGGACCATTCTTCTAATCCGGACATACGTCCTAGAAGAAGGACTATCCCAACAGATGCTAAAAGCTATGCCATGGACTACAGAGACCATTCCTATAGGAATTTTAATCTAGGACTATTTTCTAATCGAGTCATATGTACCATATAGATTTGTGTCAACCTATATGCCTTAGAAAATATCATTCTTGAACCATTTTCCTAATCGGGCCACAATCTGTGCGTTAGGAAAATACTAGTCCATGACATGTCAACAAATTGTCAACCTGGACCATTCTCCACAGAGAGAATACCTGTCCACCAACACAAGCACAGAATGTCTGTCCACAAGCACACTGACTATCCATCTAGCTGATAATCATTTTCAACACTAGTGATAATCTACATGGCAATCAGAACAATGTCATTCAATAGAACACAACTGTGTCTATCCATAGTAGTACACAACTACAATCTAGTGGTACACTACCACACCAAGTAGCAAAAAACTTCTTAATCAATGACACATAGTCACAACCAATGGAACACATCCAACACAGTAGCATACATCTACTATACAGAGACATAAAGTCTCCATAACAATCATATCATATGATATCAACCCGCACAGAAACAATATCATGATATAAAATGAGTCATCCGGGCCATTCTTCCACTCACATATGTGATATCTGGAAGAGCATCTTCCCTCAGAAAGTAAAACATCAACCATGGGATATCTGGACTATTCTTCTCAAGCATAGAATAATAAATATCCCCGATTTATAATCCTGGACCATTCACCTAACTGGGCCATTCCTTCGGCACTAAACATAGTGCAACCTGGATAGAATGAGTCTTCCCTAGGGAATGCCTGTCCCTGATTGCTGAACCTGGACCATTCACTTAACTGGGCCATTCCTCCGGAACTAAACATAGTGCAACCTAGAGAGAATGAGTCTGCCCTAGGGAATGATTGTCTGGACCATTTCCTAATGGAAATGACTATCCTGCACCAACCTCCAAAATAGACCATTCTTTGGAACTGCTCACAACTGTGAACTTCGAAAGAATGAATGCCTGGTGAGGCAGACCATTCTACTTGACCACTACTCAGAGTGACTGTCCTAGACCATTCCCCCACATTGGCCACAAGGGGAATCACTGTCTATGGTACATCAACAATCTATCGAACCATTTTCATTACGAAAATGACTGTCCGATCTTGACCATTTTTTGAACTGGAAAATGCCTGTCCATCAGAAATATCAAACCACTTTCCAAACTGGAAAGGAACTGCTCATCCTGGACCGTTTTTCGAACTAAAAAATGACTGTCCATAAACCAATAACACATCACGTCTCCCTCCCAACCTGTGAGTAATATCTTCCTTTTTCAATAAGGAAGTCGTCTCCACGAGCCCGAGCTTGCAAACTTTTCTTCTTGGACAAATATTTTTCCAAAATATATGCTATCTGCTCATCTGTGGAGGTATATATTGGAGAACTACTTATCTTTTCTGGAATTCATCATTGAGAATGTAATGCTTGATCTCAATGAACTTTGGTCTGTCATGGAACACTGGTTTTCTCTGAAGGATTCATATAACTCTTATCATTACAATATATCATGGTCAAATTCAACACTTTTTTTTCCTACTAGCTCATGACATCGTGGCAAGGCTCAACTGAAACATATTCAAGTAGCACTTCTTTTGTCATCATGAGAGTTTTCCATGGATTAGCAATCCATCATCCCATACTTCTAAGTAATTGTTATGATACACTATCTCTGTCATAGAAAGTTTTCACCACACTTCTGTTGTATATGAGATACTCTGCATCAAGTTGTTTGAATCCATACAAGGTCTTCTTATATCTACATACATGGGTCCCTTTCTAGTATACCTCAAAACCTTGAGATTGATTTACATAAGCTTTCTTCCTGAAATGATTTATTGGGAGAGAAATCTTTTACAACCAACTGATGTAAACTTCAATCCATGGATACTGTAGGAGATATAATAGCTCATATAGAGGTATATCTGATTTACGGGAACAAGATGTTATCATAGTCTTCTCCTCCTTCTGGAATAACCTCTAGTTCCGAATCTCGCAATGCTTCCATCCTTTTTCACAATTTATTACATATATTGTTCTTCATCATAACTTTCATTTCTTCTGCTTGATTGCTTCTAGTGGGTTCAAAACAAGCTGGTAGTCTTGTGATTCTTGGTATAGTAACTGGTTGTTCTGGCTTTTCTTTCTCTCTTGGAATCTTCATGTTCTTCCTCATGTTTCTCTTTATCTCTTGGGTCCATGGAGTTTTCTATAGATTCTATGCCTCGAAGATTCCAACTTCTTCTTTTCATCATAGGATCATGGATGTAGATGGAAAACCAAGGATACTTTAAGGCTTATTTTCGAAGAAGAATTCTTCTAAAGTCAAATTGAACACGTGTTGCTTTTTATGGCTGCTACTTTCATTGTGAACATATATAGATACTTCATAATCCTCAATGGATCATATTATTTAGGATTATCTCCCTCCTAATCCTTGCTTCATGCATGAATGTATGCTCTTATTTTGGAATTCTGTAATCAACTCCCTCCATCTAAGAGAGTCCATGCTTCCGTCTACATCCTTATTTCCTTCTGCAAAGTGTCACAAGTCTTTTTATGATTTCCTCTTGATTGCTGGCTTCTTTCTGTTTTTACTTCTTCTAGGTTTTTTCAAGTTTGATTATGATTTTGGCTTATCTTGCAGCTGTTACTTATGTTAATAGATTCCACATGAATTGTTACCAAGGATTGCCTATGTACTTCATCTTTTCATGTGTATTGCTTGACTTGTAGTCATCATGATAACAATCCTTATCTTGTTATTCTTCCATAGGTATTGTTTCTCTTTGAACATCTTGTCTTATAAGAAACATATATGCAATATATGTACAAAAACTATGTAAACATGGTATGTACAAGAATTATGAAGAATATTGTTACCTTGTCTTAGAAGAAGAAGTTTGTTTTATCCTGTTTCGCCTTCTTTGAGGGTTCTCTTTCTTCGACAACTGTTGCTTCGTCTGTTTCCTTACTTTTCTTTAACTCAGGACAATGGTTCCTATAGTGACCATATTTTCGACAGTTGAAGCATTGTATCTTTGGCATATCCTTTTCTTGATTTGGTTTCTTCCTTGAGCCAAAGTTCTTCTTATTCCTGAAATTCTTGAACTTTGCTGTGAAAGCTTGATCATCGTATTTCTTTTGGGATTTCTCTTTTGGGCTAATCCTTGATTCTTCTTATGCACAACAAGTCCAAAGTTCTTCAAATGTGGGATACTCCTTTATTGTGTTCATGCTTGCGGAAAATGCATCCCATGTCTTGGAAAGGCCATTGAGTACTATATTTACCAGTTCCTTCTCTGAAATGATTTCTTCAATAGCTTGTAGTTGATATCTTAACTGAGAGATTCTCACAAGGTATGATGTTATGTTGTCATCATCATTCATTTTCATGTCATGAAGCTCATTCTTCAGGCTCATTACTTGTCCAATGTTTCTGACTAAGAAGAGGTTTGTTAGGGCATCATACATCTTCTTAGATGAGTCAACATGGGAGATGTAGGGTATCAAGTGGTCTTTTATATATTCCACTATGATACTCATGGCATTGATGTCATTGTCTTTGAACTTCTCCATAACGACAACGTTCTGAGGTTCCTTCTCTTTTCCTTCTTCGAACTGTGGTTCCATGATCTTTCCTTTCATGATATCCAACATTTTATTCTTGGAAAGGATGAGGTCAATCCTTGTCTTCCATGCCTTGAAGTTAGAAGCCCCTTCTAACTTGTTTTCTGACTTCATAGAGTAAGTCATAATTGCTTTGACTGGGTCAACCTTTGACTTTGACCCCAAAAAACTCAAACTTGACGTCTTATCTTGCTGAGAGTACCAGGAGGTGCACTAGGTTAAGGCATACTAGGCTATCAATAAATTAGGTCAATCTCTTCACTTAAGGTGCCTCAACAAGAGGGTTAGGGTTTCGTTGCTGCAACAAAAAATTTGACTGCAACTGCAACTGTAACTGAGAAAATCATCCCAATCTATCTTCCAATGGTTAGACTATCTGAAGATAGTGTGGGTCCATAACCTGTTAGAAATAATAGATGTGCTCATTTAACCATAGAAAATATAGCAATATTGTCACCCAACCATAGGCCGAAGCCACCCCCAACACCTTAACCTTGAAAGAGAATGATTTTGAAAGCAAACCATAGGCCTAATATCCAATCAAAGTAGTTTACCTCTCTCCAGAGCAAGCATACAGGGCATAAAGTCCAAACCATAACCAATAGAAAGTCCAAGCCTAAACCGAGAATATAGATTGCAGTAGCTACAACAGAAGTTACTCTCCAGACTTGCGCACTTACCCAGTTTCTGTAGTGTGAACTTGTACGTTTCTGCAGTTGCAAGCTGTGTGTCCCAAATGAGATCTGACTTCCTGTATTTATACTGTTTTTCCTGAGCCGTATGGGCCGAATTCTCATTCTGGAGGATACACAATTAATATTAAATATTTCCTTGAGTTGACTTGTCTTCTAGGGTTATGTTCAATGCTTTAGGGCTTCTTCTTGCTTCCCAAAATATTCTATTCTCATCAGGGTTACATGTGGAGGTAAATACCTCTCGCAACTACCATACTATCAACACTTTGTAATTGATTTCCTTTTTTGGCCACCTTTAGTACAAATATTCCCTAGTTTTAGTAAAAAAAACAATCATAGTGTAATTATCTAGAAACATTCTAGAGTATTTACTTGAGTATTTTGACTTCATAAGTGTCTTCAATGGTGAAAAAAATTGCACATCAACATCATGGCAATATGGCAATATGGTTGTTGTTCCCTTTTTAAGAATAATGAAAAATCAAAATTCAAGAATTTCCATTTAGGGAACAAGCCCACAATATTTTCACAAATGAAAATGATGAAATAAGGAGCCTTGATCCATTCAAGTACTATCCCACACCATCATTATAATGTAGAATTATTATTATTTTTCTTTGGAGTTCATTAATAAGTGGACAAATTCCACATCATGTTGGTGATGAATTCGTCCAATGAACTTGTCGTCGAGTGTACCTTCGGCACAATCTTATTCATTATTGATATTTTCCATTTTCTCTGATTTTTTTGATTCGTCATCCCTTCATATTTGACAATCATTCTACTCATTGTCTGCTAAGCATTTGACTTAGCCCATCTCCACCTTAGAGCGAGTATATCTCGATGAAGTACTTGCAGTAGTGTGATGGTATAGAGAGAGGATGCACCACTTGCCATGGTAGTTAATATGTGAGCCCAACATAAACAAGTGGTGAATGCCATGCCAATCCATAGAAAACCAAGCACGTTAATTCAAACACTAATAATTTTAAGTAAATTTTGAAATTGGACAGACTCATGTCTTCATGCCTAAACATTCATTTAATATGGTATTCTCTGGAAATCTTTATAATTGTGTATTTCTGATCATTCCAAGGATATTGTTTGTTTCTTTAATGTAGCAACTATGTAGACAATGTTTATAAGTGTGTATTTGTGGTCATGTGATACTATGCAAACAACAATTCTCAAATGCTTATAGGGATGACACATCATAGAGAAATCGACCATGCACTAGGGATCACATGGGAGATCTCACTTTGGTGGAAAAGAAGCATGGGGATTCTAGATCCACTTTACATTGAGTTGATGGGTGCAATATAGACAAATTTTATATGGATATACATTGCCACTTTGTTATTTTCCTTGCGATCTACCATCTATGGCTACCTACCTCTTGATGGTTGTTGTTGTTCATTGATAGAAGAGGAGTCTACGTTCACACTACCAAAGGTGTCAAGGGAAATGTCTTCATTGAATACAATGTGATTCATAAGGATTTCTACTTCATTATGTGCTAGTGTAAACTAGTGCCAAGTTAATGATGATCAATGCACATGTTTTTTGTTAACAAAGTTGATGTTGTTTGCTTCCTTACTTTGCATTCTATTGCATGGACAATTTTGTGAATTTTTGGCAAATTTAACATGCTTCTTGTTAGAGGAAATTTTCATGCAAGGATTTGAAATCTCAAATTAATGCCTCCTTGACAACAACTATTGTATTTTTGAGTAAATCCATGCTCTAGAAATACTTCCAAGGTCTTGGTGTGCAAAATAAAATAATTTGGAGATCACAGAGTT
>JASDQU010277620.1:1804-14906 GCA_032191745.1 Picea mariana | reverse complement strand
TCCATCTTGGACAAATGCTTTCCTGTTTAGAAAGTGGATTGAGACTTCTGACGGACAATCACTTTCCATTGTGGTTAACATGGGAAGTAGTCTGATTGCTAATGTATCATAGACATCGACTTCCCATTGTGGTTAAAATGGGGAGTGGTCTAGGGCAGTCTCTCTTCCTGAGGGTTACTCAAGAATACTATCCCGCCTCGCCGGATAGCGATTTCTCATTGTGGTTAACATGAGGAATGGTCTGTTTTGGAGGTTGATGCAGGACAGTCTTTTCCTCTTGTGGTTAACAGAGGAAATGGTTCGTACAAACATTCCGTAGGGTTTATACATTCTCTCCAGGGTGCACTTTGATTAGTGTAGGAGGAATGTCCCAAGGTGGGGAATGGTCCAGGCTCAGCAATCCGGGACAGACATTCCTTAGGGTTTATACATTCTCTCATGGGTGCACTTTGATTAGTGTAGGAGGAATGGCCCAGGGTGGGGAATGGTCTAGACTCAAAATTCCTTAGGGTTATACATTCTCTCCAAGGTGCACTTTGATTAGTGTAGGAAGAATGGCCCAGGGTGGGGAATGGTCCAGGTTCAGAAGACAGGATAGTTATTCTTCCTTGCTTGAGAAGAATACTCCCAATATCTCATTATTCTACTTTGAGGCAGATATTCTTTCAGAGCTCACAGATGTGAGTGAAAGATTGGCCCAGATAATTCAATTTATATCATAACATTGTTTCTGTGCAAGTTGCTATCAGATGTTTGTTATGAAGACTATATGATAGTAGATGTAGACTACTGTGGTGAATATGTTCCACCGTTCATGAGGCAAATATTCTTTCAGAGCTCATATATGTGAGTGAAATATTGGCCCAGATAATTCAGTTTATATCATAACATTGTTTCTATGTGGGTTGCTATCAGATGTTTGTTATGAAGACTGCATGACAGTAGATGAAGACTACTGTGGTGGATATGTTCCACTATTCATGACTATACATTGTTGATCAAGTACTTGTGTGTTACTTGATGTGGTAGTGAACCACTGGATTGTAGTTATGTACTACTATGGATAGACACAGTTGTGTTCTATTTTTTATTCTAATTGCCTTGAAGACTATCAACAGTTTATTGGAGATCATCATCATCCAGAAGAATTATGAACAGAGATTTTCCATACGGAAAATAGTTTAGAGCATTTACTCTTCTAGATTATAATAATGACTCTTGTATCACTCTATGGTATGAGTGACTTATCCAGCATCATGTCTAATTACTCAGATGAAGTATGGTTTCAGGAGATGATGCAGCTGATGGTGATGGTGATGGTGATGCTCATGATCTAGTCATGAGATAGTCTAAACGACTATACTGATGCTACCGAGTAAATGGTATGTTTTTATGCTCAAGACCATTACCTGTAATACCTCCCTAGCTAGGAGGGAGTGTTAATATTATGGTAGTTGCGGGAGGTATTTACCTCCATGTGTAAACCTGACGAGAATAGAAGACTCTGGAAAGCAAGAGAAAACCCTAATGAGTTCGCTAATAACCCTAGAAGTCTTGTCATCTCAAGAAGATAATTTATATTAGGCTATTAGCCTCCAAGAGAAGAAGTCGACCAGAAATAATAATAATATACTGAATAGACATATATCCAGAAGGAGAAGTCTGCCCCAGCAAATCTGGTAGAACCACTATAAATATAGGGTGTCGGTTCTCATTTGACACATCTCAGAATTGCAGAGAGCAACTGGTGCACACTGCAATTCCTAGTTTGGTGCGCACATGTGGAGGAGGGTTGTAGGTGTAGTTGCAGCAACAACTAGTTTTCAGTATGGGCTTGGACTATCTCTTGGCTAGGGTTTGGACTATCTGATCAACTATTGTTGGTGCGCTATCCTTGGAGGAAGATGCGATACACCTTTTTTGGCTATCTAGCCTAGGGTTTGCTTCCGGAGTAATTCTCAGTCAAGGTTAAGGTGCTCAGAGGGTGGATTCAACCTATGGTTGGGTGACGAGGGTATCGTCAATTGTAAAATGATCACACCATATTCTATATTCTAACAAGGGGATAATAGAAGGATAAATTCAACCATAAGGTTTGCTCTATACTAGTGAGATACTTTAATTTTTCATTCATTATGAGTTTACTAGAAGGCTTAACCATCTTGATGACAATACGGTCTTATTGAAGGTAGCAGGATTCAAAATTCAATCATATATTTTAGCATCTTTTTTTAAAGGTGTATGATTTATCTTTGGCAATCTGTGTGTTCTTGTATGTTTATAAATTAAATTTTATGATTGATAAAGAATATTTTGCAGATTCAAGTGCAACGTTTTGTGGCAAGATGATCCAGATATTTAGCTTCAATTTTCTTTTGTTGTCAGTGTCTTTTTGTATGGTTCCCATCGGAGGATTCTAAATCTGAATTTGGTCCCTACCCTTGCAGGGGTTTGTAAAGATAATTCAACTTTGTATCTCATAATGAAATCAATATAAAATTAGACTTCTGATTTCAGTCTCACATATGTTTTTAGATGATTTGGTTCATATTTCTCTTTTATCTCCATGTACACACTCATGTAATTTCTGTTTAGTTTATTTCTTTGCAAAGTTACAAATAATATATAAAAAACCAACCTTGGTCCCTTGTAATTAATATCTGTGGATTAAGTGATTGTTTCTTTTATTCTAAGGATATAAACTCCATGTAACATTCCCAACTATCTTACCTTAGCCCAACAAGATCTGAAAATTCTTGAGTAAGGTTCTTCATACCTTTTACTCAACTTTTATTTGGCGACTATACTAGGGAGATCTTTCACATATCTCTGGTTGATTGTATCACAATTGTATTTTATTTTTTTGTTTTATCAGATAAATCCTTGACTGATTTTTCCATGAAAGTACATGTTACAAGACAACCCAATATTGAAAATGGTCTTGATGACCAAACCAACATTTCATTGACTTTATTCAACACTATTTTAGAAGTTACTAATACTCGTGTTGAACTTCAACACTCTTGGGAAGTAATTGAAAGAGACATAAGTATTTGTGAGCATTGGGAAGCCAGGAAAAGGAAGCCCATAAATCAATAGTAACCTCCCTTTTCCTACCTCTTTGGTCTTTATTTTCATGTCCTCTAATCCTCTCATCTCTCGAAGGAGAAGAGGGTTGTCCCCTAAAGCTACTCCTATTTTTGAAATAGGAAGGAGGAAAATTGTCTTATCAACACAAGAGAGTTCTCTTAGGTGAACTTTATTTGATTCTACCAATTCACCTTTATCACCCATACCTATCACCTTCAATATGAAAACTGTGGGTAGTGATATGGTGCCTCCTCCTCGCAACCTTATGCTTCATCAATAATTGGTAGCATCTACAATCATAAAATACCTATTCAATCCACTACCAATCCTGCTAAAATAATAAAGAAGTATGGACTTTTCCAATTTGAGGAAGATGCTATGACCACCCCATGGCACATATCTTCTCACTTGAATCTTGCACCAGCCACCCACCCTTTACCAAAATTCAAAGATAATTTTCCTAGGTTTTTGGGAAATGGCATCGTTACTACAAATGAACACCTAGTAGCATTTTCTAATCCTTGTCATAAAATTGGAGCTAACGATAAAGACACTTGCATGCGTTTATTTGTCAACTCTCTTGAAGAGAAAGCTGCAATTGATTTTTTTGACCTCCCTCCCAAAATCCTTTCCACTTGGGAAGAATTGGTTTATTGGTTCAAGTCCACTTATGGACAGGCCAAGAGTCTAGCTGATTAGTTAAGGGAATACAATAATATTTCCTATAAGGATTCTGAAACCATTAAATCGTTTAACATTCGATTCACCAAATTATATAATAAAATCCCTGAACTAATCCATCTATAAAATAAGGTTGCTTTCATGCATGATTATAATGCATTACCTTCTCCTTATCGCCATAGACTTGAAGAGAATTCTATTGACAATTTTGGTTCTGCTCTTCATACTTGCCTAGAATATGAGGATCAACTTGAAATAACGGGTCTCCCTAAGGGACACTTGGTCAATCAAACATATATGTCTTCCCCCCTACAACCCATGCAGGATATGAATAATAGGATGATAGCTTAGGAGCGAAAAGTAAATGCCTCTTCCTCTGCACCTAGGGAATATTATTCTTCCCTAGCACCTATTAGGAATACTAATGGAAACACTTTTCAGCCAAGGGCCATAATGGCTCGCAGATGGTGTAACTTCTATGAAGAAAATTATGAACAAAGTACTTGTGAAGTTAAGAAAAATGTTAGAGATGAGATCTTTGGCAAAAGGCCCAATACCACGATCACAGTTTTAGATTGGGTTGAACTAGAACATGTTATGGTAATTAATACCAGGAATAAATCTTACGCTACCAAGGGAAAATATGATCTTCCCCACACTTCATCCACTCCAAGCTCATCTTCTCAAAGTGATGACACACAGGCAGTCAAAATTTTGGATAATCAAGGAGTTGCCTCTCCTCTTTCCTCTACTAAGTATAATATCCTTAATATAAAAAACAATGCTACTCTTTTGGACATGGTTTCCATCCCAGAGCAACAAAATCATCTTAAAAACTTTATGGAAGGTAAGATTTATACCATATCCAATCTATTTGAAGAGTCAAAGGAAGAGGACTCAACTATAAATAAGATGGGTGTAAATAATTTTAGGAACCCTGTAAAAAAAACCCCTTTATATATATCTGTAAAAATCATGGATAATCTAACTCATGTTTCCTAATATATGGCAGGTTTGGTCCAAGTGTAATATCTAAAATTATCATGGAAGAGCTTGGATTGTATTGCACTAATGAAAATTCTAGAAGCATTCTCTCCTATAATAGTTTGTAGCAAACAACTATGGGAGAAATCAAAGATGTAACCTTAGTTCTGTGCACACATCCTGAGATAAGAACCCTCAACATCCAAGTAATGAATATGTCAATGAGAAATTATTCAATTATTTTAGGAAGAGATTGGCAAGCCTTAACTGGTGGATACCTTTAACTTGATGGAACACATTTGTCTGTCCCTCAGAACGGGAAGAAAATTATATTCCTTGGGGAAGGAATAATTTCACCATATAGAGAGAGTGTTCCCCAACCTAATGTAAATTATCTTGAAGAAGAGTTGGGAGTGTACTCTATCTTTGTTGACGAGGGTGACACTATGCTTGAACCAGTTGATTTTGATGATGGCATGTGGCACATGCATTTTGATGGCTCATTTTCAAATGAAGGTAATGGAGTCGTTATCATTTTATATTCTCCTATAGGTAAAATCCACAATTTATCTTATAGTGTATAATTTTCTTGCACAAACAATGTCACTGAGTTTGAGGCCTTATTGTTAGGCATCGAAAATGCATAGAACCTTGGTTGTGGCCACCTCACAGTGTTTGGTGATTCTAAGCTTGTTCTGAACCTAGTACGTAAGATTTATTCACCAAGAAACAAGTTACTTAAATGTTATACTCAAGTTGTTTGGATGCTCATTTCAAATCTATTATCGTTTAACATCACTCATGTTAAGAGGGAACTTAATTCAATGGCTGATAGTTTAGTTGTTTTTGCAGCATCCCCTACCTACCAATGTTTACCTCAAAGACTCGATTGTACGTTTCACTCTCTATATCGTCCTCACATTCCTGATAACGTAGAATCATGGCAGGTTTTCCCGAGTGATGAAAGCATTTTCTCTTTCATAGAAAATAAATCGTTTAAGCATAAATAAATCATATCTATTGAAGATGACAAATTTCCTAAAGGCTTGAATCCTCTTGAAAGTTTGTTTTTGTCAAGTGATGTAGGAAAAAAATAAACACATAAGGAAGAGGAGTCGAAAAGGAAATTTGGTGATACCATTTCCTTGAATATTGGGACATCCAAATCTACAAAGATCATTAAATTAGGTGCCCAATGTTATGATGAAGAAAAAGTGAAATTCACAGAATTACTCTGTGAATTTCAAGATGTTTTTCATGGTCATAAGAGGATCTTCATTTTTTTGATCCTGCACTCATACATCATGTCATTCCTATCAAGGAAGGGGTAAAACTAGTTATGAAAAAACAAAGACCTATTAACCCTGCGCTCGAAGCTACTATTTGAAAAGAGTTGGAAAAATTGTTGAAAGATAATATAATCTTTCCAGTTAAGTATTCTGAGTGGGTTTCAAATCCAGTACATGTTTGAAAAACTACTTGCCAGATCAGATTATGTGTTTATTTCCGTGCGTTGAATAGAGCGAGTGTCAAAGACCATTTTCCGCTTCCTAATATGGAAATGATTTTACAACAGGTTGCAGGGTCACAAATAATGTCCTTACTTGATGGTTTTATGGGTATAATCAAATCAAGGTAAAAAGGGTTGATATGTATAAAACCACATTTACCACATGCTGGGGCAAATTTTCTTATGAACGCATGCCTTTTGGCTTGTCTAATGCAGGTGCCACCTTTCAAAGAGATATGCAGATAGATTTTGATGACCTAATTGGTAAGATTATCCAAGTTTATCTTGATGAGTTGACTATTTATTCTAAGAACCCATTGGATCATTTTGGTCATATTAGAAACGTTCTCATGCACTACAGAAAATTTGGCATTTCTTTAAATCCTTCCAAATCTATTTTTTTTGTCACGAAGGGAAAAATCCTTAGTCATATTGTTTCTGATTCAAGGATAGGCATAGATCCTGAGTGGATTATTAACATTCTAAACCTCCCTCCCCCCACCTCCAAGAAAGAAGTTCAAGCTTTCATGGGAATTATTAATTTTTTCTATAGGTTTGTTCCTGATTTTATTATCATGGTTAAACCAATCCATAATCTTTTGAGGTAGGATCATTCCTTTTCTTGGATAGATGATGTCAAGAGTGATTTTATTAGGATTAAGAAATCAATTAGCTTTGCACTGGTCCTGGCGAAACTGGATTTTCAAAACGAATTTATCATATATACCAATGCCACCAAGGAAACAATTTATGCTATCCTCTTACAAAGTCATGACCAAAACAATGAAAAAATTGTAGCTTATATGAGTCTGATTTTATCAGATGATGAAATCAAATACGCTTATATTGAGAAACATGCTTTTTCTCTTGTCAAGGCTATAGAAATATTTCACCATTTTATTTTGGGAAAACATACATAGGTAAAATTCCCTTTGTGTGTTGTCAAGTTTCTACTTTCACAAACTTATATTTCAGAAAAAATTGCACACTAGCTTGCCAAAATTCAGGAGCATGATTTGACGATCATGACTTCGAAGACAATCAAGGGACAAGACCTAGATCTTCACTTTGCTCAACATCCTAAACCAAGTGAAGAACTTGACGATCAAGATAATCCTCTTTCAGCTCTATTTTATATTGAAAATCAAAATCTTTCTATATTTGAACATCTTTGGTTTAAAAATATGGTGTATTATTTGTAGTATCAAAAGTGTCCAGATGAATTGGATCCTCAACAGAGAAGGAGACTCTTCCTGGAATCTTCCAAGTATGTCATTTTAGAAGACTTTTTGTTTAGGAGTTCTCTTGATGGTTTGCTACTTTGATGTGTAAATGATGAAGAAGCACATAAATTATTACACGAAATCCATGGATCATCAATTTTTGTCATTCACATCGATGGCCATTTTTTTGCTAAGGATATTGCTTTTAAAATCATAAGAAATGGTTACTATTGGCCTTCGATATTTCGTGATTCCTATAAATTCGCAAGATCTTGTGATAAGTGATAAAAATTTTCTAGGAAATAATGTCTTTCTTTCATGCCCTTACAGCCTGTCCTCCCAGATTTCACTTTTTCTAAATGGGGGCTAGAATTTATTGGTCCTATCAATCCTCCATCTTCCACAGGTAACGACGGGTTACTTTACTAAGTGGATCGAAGTTGTCTCTCTTAGACACACACAAGATGAGCAGGTAATTTCTTTCTTAGAATATAACATCTTTTCTAGACTTGGCATCTCATTAGAGATCACTATGGACAATGGACCAGCCTTCATTTCTGCAAAATTGACCCAATTTATGGCTAAATTAGGTGTAAATTTTTTTAATTCATCTTCTTATTACCCTCAGGGAAATGGCCAATCATAGTCCACTAACAAGAATCTAGTTAGGATCATAAAGATAATCATAGAAGGAAAACCTCTCCAATGGCACATGCTTCTCACTTATCTCTTTGGGCAGACCATACAACCACTAAAACAAGTACATGTTTTACTCCCTTTCAACTCGTATATGGCAAAGAGGTTATTATTCTTACTGAACTAGAGCTTTCCTCCTTACAACTTGTTAGCACTTGGTAAATTTCCTAGAGGTTGACGAAAGAAGAAATTTTCAAGGTAACTTTATCCAACCACTTTTGAAGCTGGGATCTAGCCCTTCCAACTTCAGAGAGGGATCTCTCTATATGATTTAGCTATGTTTCCAAATTTAAATATTAGGCTAGGTAAAGAAATAGGTCGGTTTTGTTGTTAAAATGTTTTTTGAATAGGTTGAGACAGTCTACACCTCCATTGGGCTATGGGGTCTGTGTTATAATAAATATGAGATACCAACTAGAAACGCAAAAGAAGATTTCTACAGGGCGAGGTAATATACTCACTGGATCTTTTAGTAGCTTAAATGATGGGCAGAAGAAAAGATGAGAAAGATAAATTCAACTAAGAAGCAGTTAATAATTTCTTAATTGAAAACACCAGAAGATAAACACTAAAATCTTTCGAGTCAGAAACAGGGTATCCAAGATAAATCCTGCAACATTCGTTACTCTTAAAGATTAGTTTCAGAAAAAAATATGATCACAAAGAAAGAATAACATTCAACTTAGAGAATAACATCACCAATGAATACACGCAAGAATCCTGTAAAAGTGCCTCCTCTTTATTAATGGAAGATCTCTTCAAAAATGTTACAGTCTGATAGCGTCAGGGTGTGAAGATCAACAACCCTCAATACTTCGAAAGGTGAAGTATTTATAACTCAATTACAAACGTTCCTGTCATAAATGACCAGGATGTGCTACATCTATTTTTGGCCTAACAAACTTAACAAATCTCAAAAATATAGGAACTACTTGATGACTTGGTGTAACTGCACACTGATTTCTGGGTAGGCCGTTGGCGAGGTTTCTGCACAACCTCTTCTGACTTGACAAATGACTGGATTGGGGACAGCTCATCTGCTAATAAATTAAATCACAGAGCTCCTCCCATCTGATATGACTAGGCACGTTGACTTTGATCATCTTTCGATACACTTCGTCCATGTCCGTATACTTGGAAAATGTAGGCTTGGTGAGGAAAATGTATCAAATCTCATGCTGGATGTTGATGTCCCATTGAAGGTCATCCAGAAATGCTTTGCCGGTGATGCTCCCTTGAATGCCTACAAACTTCAAATTGTCCTTAGACACGTCATCCAATCTTTTCTTGTAATTTGGGAGAGTCATCAGTTTATCATTAATTACCTTCAGACCAGGTAAACCTTTCTTCTGGAGGGCCTCAACCTTACTGAAGAATATTTGTACCCCCAGGTCCATGGCCTGAACCTTTTCTTCCAGCTGAAGAATTAATCCTCTCTTTGTCAGAGCCCTTTTGACCTCAAGTATGGTCTTTGTTCTATCTTTAATCTTCAGCTCTTCTAGCTCTACCCTAGTCTTAGAATTGAGGAACTTGATGATCTCATTTGCCTGTGTTGGCATGTCTCCCAACTCTACTCTGATCTTCTCAATGGCCTATTTTCTTCTTTGGAGAAATTCATTCTGCTCAAACATGATATGGATCATGGGCCATATCTCATTTATGGACTTAGTGATGTCTGTCCATACACTCTCTTTGACTTCAGCTAAAGTCTTTCCTGCCACTGTTTGCTTCTGGAGCTGTTGAAGTTCCTGTTTGAGCTGCTCTGTCACCTGCTTTTCCTTAGATAGGCTGGTTTGGAAAGAAGTTTTGAATTCTTGAAGGTTTTCCACTTCCTTTTTAAGCCTGTTGATCTCTGTCTCCTACAGGTTCATCCTTTCCATGGATTTGGCCAGGTCGGCTGTATTCTCTTGGGATATCAATGGAGTTGCGGATGGGATTGTTGTCACTGATGCAACTCACTCCTGCAATTGGGATAGCACTCAATGGAATGACTTCCATTGGCTTCAGCTGCTCTTTCTCTTTCAATAATCTCTCCATCTCAGCTTCCATTTCCTTGAGCTATGCATTTTGCTCCATGAGCAGCTTGAGCATTTCGTCCTTCTCACCTTCTTTTTCTGTGATCTCCTTCGCCTGCGAGTCCTCTGTGGGTGGGAGCTTCAGTTGTTTCCTCAAGGAGACAATGTCCACATTCTTCTTTTTTATCATCTCCTCTGCTGCTTTGACGTTCGAAGGGTCATAGCCGATCTTGAGAACCAGCTCCTCCAAAGTTTTGATTCTATTGTCTTTCGCAAAGGACGATATCTTCTCCAGCTTGACTTGTGTTTGAGAATTGTTTAGTGACACCTGTAATTTTGCTGCAGAAGCGGAAGCATGTGCCAATGTATGGAATACCATCTCCCCTGTCTACTTGTGCAAATCCATCTGATCTGTTGGGTGCACGTCCTTCGTCTAGAATTCGAAGGTGGCCCTCTTATAGTCCGTGATTACCTTGGGTTCTGGTACCTGTGCCTGGAGGAAGGCCATGTGCATCCTGCCCTTTTCTGTGTCAAATGCAGACAATAGCCTATGCTGCGCAGTCAACATCTGCTTCCGGAACTGAGCGTAAGTATTGTTGGTAAGGGTCTGGTTCTTTTTCTTGATCAGCTCGTACTTCTCGAAAATGCTCAACTTGGGCCCAGTCTTGCCTGGCGGAATGTCCAGCGGGGAGTCTGTGGATTTCTTCGGTACTACTGGGGTGATGTCCTTATGAATGCTCAAATCGAAGGGTGGAATCATAGACTTAGTCGCTGTGGTAGGCGAGTCTTCTTTCTCTCCATTCGGACCAGGAACTGGAAATGTCTTGGGCCTCTTAGTGTGCAACTGGAACTCTTCGGACGATACCTCCGTGATAGGTGGAGATAAATATTGTCGAGGCCTTCTTTCCTTAGGGACCTGTGATGTGGTCGTTGGTGGAAAAATGGTCGAGGGAACTTGTTGTTCCACTTCGACCAAGGTGTTAGGCACCCACGCAGTCTGATTGGCGAATTTCTCAATTTCGGGCTTAGTTTCGTGAACGTACGAGATGTTTTTGTTCTTCACCCGCATTTCTGAGATGATCCCACAAGGATCATAATGCCATGGGAAGCTTAAGAAAAACTTCATCTCTCTCAATATCCTGTCAGCTTCTTCCCCGACGCCTCGACTGTTGTAGATGAAGGAGCCAATCTGCCCCTTGATTCGAAGTTGCTGCTTTTTCTTCAATGATACGAAATGGATGTCATCTGAATTCATGATTTGTCTTATATACCCTAAAGAAAAGATTCTTACCGGCACATATTTGGGCAGCTTATAGGGTGCCAACTCTCACCCATATACTCTGATCTCAGAATGGTTTTGATACAGGTACGAATCCTTGTTCTTTGTGTTGTCCGAGAGATGTAGGATTCTCTAGACTTCGTCATTTATTCGAGCCTCAGGGCTGCCACCTAGCATGCTTACCACAGGGTGGTAGAAAAGATCGATGAATGCCTTGAAGATATACTCTATGGAGTTATGCTTCAGAAAAGAGGTCCATGCTGTGACTGCCAGAGGCCTTCCATCTGCGTCCATCTTCTGCATGGAAAAACTAAATTTATCTTCTTGAAAGTAAACAAACATGTAGGCCAGTATAGATGAGTATCTGAACATGCCTTCCATGCCAAAATTCACAAATTGTTCGTGAATATTGTCTGCCAAGAAGGTGCTGAAATCAAACTGGGTGGTGGGCTTTTCATCAGTGGAGAAAATGGATAGAAAACCCAGAATGGGCTCATCTACCCATTGGTCAGAATAGTACCCTAGCAAAGCACAAAGGGAAGAAATGACCTAGTTTCCCTTAGTGGAGAACATGGATGACAGGTAAGGGCGATTTGTGGAAGGGAATTGAGTGGAGGTGGGAAGGAAAAGCTTGAATATTTGAGCTCTCTAGGGAAAATTCATCTTCTGATACAACTCTATAAGGATTTCCAGGTTGAAAGGAGACGCAGAGTCGGCACGGGGAATTTGCATCATCTGGTCTATGTCTTCAAGCGTGATAAGGAACAAGGTGTCTCCGGATGAGGAGATGACTGATGTTTGTTCAGGAATATAGTGAGCCTAACATTTAAGCACGAACTCGAGAAAATGGTGGATCTGGGGAAAAAGGTAGAGGGGTAAATTGGACTCACAGAGTCCAATTTCGTCACTCTGGTCCAGGAACACTTCCTTGAGCCATGACTGGAGGTCTGAGAAATCAAAGTCATATTTGGTATCTATGATTAATCTGTCTTTTTCAACCAGTGGGATCTTGTCCAGGTCGACAAGAGGAGGGAGAAACGGATTCTCCTCTTCTTCTGCTTGCCTGGGCTTTGGCACCATCTCTGCAACAGTACCTGCAATAAACACAAAGTTAGTGGGGTTGATTGACTGTGGATGAGGGCGACGAAACGTAACGGAGGAGTAGGCTATGATTTTCTCTGGTGCGATGGGTGAATAGCGAAAGTAGGGGAACTAACGGTAGTTTTATTTAAAAATGGGGTCGGTTGGGCACGGGAGACAGGTCAGCTGGATAACGGATGTGTTATCCAGTAATAAATGGACAACGGGCCACTTGGGGGTGAGATGGCAGGTGACGGTGGCTGAAAGATATGGATGAGTGACATGGCGGCTAGAGATTGGAGGTAAAAGTTGCAATAAGGGGCTGGTCATGAGTGAAAGGGGGTAGGGGACTGACAGTAGTTATGGGATGGGACATAACTCAGGAACAAGTGGGAAAAGTGGAACCAGTGGAAGATGACGTCCATAAGTGACGGGGGTCTGTCAGATAGCAGATGGTGACGAGACTTCGGGACCAATAGATTTATGCCACATATGACAAGGGGCCTGCCAGAGGAAGATAACCATTTCGAACCCCCCCCCCCCC
>JASDQU010277616.1:0-14907 GCA_032191745.1 Picea mariana | reverse complement strand
TACTTCAAGAGAAGTGATCTCAACACTTTTTGTACAACCAAGGATTCATCGAGCTCTTCACCTAATCCTCTGATAGCATTAACAACTTCATCAACTCTACGAAAATAGGTTGCAATATCTTCCTTTTCATTCATCTTCAAATTTTCAAATTCTGCTCTATGTCGTTGAAGCTTGACCTTCTTAACTTTTGGATCACCTTCATAGATACTCTTGAGTTTGTCCCATACCTCTTTAGCAGTGTTGCAGCCCATCACTTTTCTAGCAATGGTTGGTTCCAATGCTTCTAGAATAACATGTCTATATTTTTAATTACAACTCGTAAGATTCTTCTCATTTGGATCAGTTGGAGCATTATTTGGGATTACATAGCCATTTACAACTGAGTACCAAATGTCTACTCCCAAAGCTGTTAGGTGAGTTTTCACTCTTTCACTCCAATATGCATAATTTCTTCCATCAAATTTTTGAATCCCATTTGAAATGTGCTCATGGTCATCCATCTCTGCTCAGGATTTTCCTTCTAGCGGTTAAATTGTTCTGAAGGCAACCTGCTCTGATACCAATTGTTGATACTGAGAGGGGGGTGAATAAGTATCAAGTAAAATTTACAAACATTTTCAACTTATACTTAAACCATTCAATTATATCCAATTATAAATGAACAATAGTATAAGAGTTACACCAATACACCATGCACAATATATGAGAAATAATCAATAGTTATTGTTCAAGGGAAGTAATGACTTCCAAACGTAGCTACAGATTCCAAATGTAAAGGGAGGGATAAAACTACAAGAGGAAGATACAATCATACAATATCAAGAGAGATTTGAACTCTCCATCCTTGTGCCTTCCTTCCACCCAAGAATATATGAGAGATAATAAAAATTTACATTAAATCATGACCATCAACCAACCATCACATAGAACCTAATAATGCTTCCTGAGACTTCTTAAATTTATGCAATTCTTCAATTATTGGAATAGTATGATCCTATAGATAATATTACTCGATGTATTCTCTGAAACTTCTCCAAGTTTCACTCATTGAATCCTCCCCAAAAAGAAGTTATAGAAAGAATGGTAGACTTTATTCAATTCTGGTTTATTCAGGAGAGCGAACTTGTACAAAATGCCTCACGCTCAATATTTAAGTTCCGATTATGAAAATCACAAACAAGAAAATAAAGTCCGTAATATTTCTAATGAAATTGGTCCCACTGAAGTTGGATTCTCTATGAAGAATTTATGACTATTTTACCTGGAACACCTATTTATTGACTAGCTTCAGGACTGGTCAAAAACCCTATCTTGCATAGAGTGTATCCCCATAATCATAGTGAATAAAGAGCTGAAACTTTTACCACGGGTACCTTGATATGTCCTCTAAATACCATAGCAATTTCCCCATCTCAATCGTTCTAGAAAAAAAGTTATAGAAAAAATGGTAAGATGACCTGTAAATAACATACCTTAGAACACATCACCAAAAGACTTCATCCTCCTTTGAAATCCGGCCTTCTTTACTTCTGATTTCCTCTGAAATTCAACTTGTGTATCAAATGAATGTATAATGATATTTATTTATACCATTTATGTCACTTCCTTTTAACATTAGGTCCGACCTGACACTTTCTTATTTTGTAATTCTTTTCTTTAATTANGTACTTCTTCAATTCACTTTGTCATCTTCAAAAATTCATTTCTCCTCAACCATGAGGATCCACGTGACATGCCACATACCACCAGAAACAAAATGATGTATACTATCCGTCCATGGGTGTTGTATATGCATGTGCATTGTCCTTCATGTCCAAATATCTTCATCAATCTTGCGGTCCAAAACCAATGACTAGGGTTGACATCAATGACAACAACCAATCTTCCAATAGGGGAGGGGAATGCAACATCCCCAATTTTAATCCCCATGAATTATAATGTAATTATATAAATGTGATTAGGCTGGTGATTCGATGTGTTGGGGTGAAGAGTCGGTATTGAATTAATGAGGTCGAGGGACAATTTTCTTATTATGAACGTTGAAATAATTATTAAGAGTAATAATCACTGGCTGTGATGTGAAATATATGAAGGACGATGGGGGGATATGATTCCATAAGAGAGAGGGGTCCAAATGGGAATTACTCATGGGTATTAATTCAACCTGCATTCCTAAATTATTATCATTGTGTATAACCTTCTAATTATTGATTGAGTGTATGAGAAGCCAATCATTTAAATCACGTAAGAGGGTGGGTGTGAGTGTGTTATAGCAAGATTTTCCTCACCATTGCAATCTTGCACAGACAGAATTTTTCCATCTCCCTATGCAGACTTGTCATCCCTTTTTGATGAATCCAGAGCTAAAAATAAATATGTTTCCACATATACGCGCCCTATCTACTATACAACATGCATATACGCAGGTTGCTCCACTATAGCCCGCGTACATCAGGATTTGTGATAGAAAATACAAAAATGAAGTCGGGTTTCCATGTCACAACAAGAGATCTCTGATCCTTGGCCTTCCATATACTGGAAATGTTCCGACTCAGCCCTTCAGTTGCATTTTTAAGGCTATAAAAGCACAATTCTGAGCTATGGAAAGAGGAGAAAGCATTCAACTTTAAGAGAAAAGTTACTCTGGAGAAATTACTTCATATTGAGTCTGCATACCTTTGTTCCTCAAGTCTTAACATAGTGTTCAGCCCCCAATCTCTTCCCCTATTGTTGAGAGACCCTCATTGTCTCCCTTCTCTGAGCTTTCCTTTGGTGGAGGATTGAAGTGGTGGAGACCTAGTTGGAAGGAACTTGGTTTCTTGGTTTCGAACTGTGTCGACATGGAAGTCTGTAATGCTATCACTTCTGCTGATCATTTATTAATGGAAATACTCCTTTCCCGTCCAATTGGTATCGTGAAAATATATGATTATTATCCATGGGCATGTTTGTAATGTTTATTAATGGATTATGCTATCTAATGTGCTAACCCCTTTATATTATCACTATAAAATTGCTTTGCTTGTTTGTTGAGAGCTTGTTGCAGGTATAAAGATTCGGGTCGAAGTGCTCAACAGTGGAATATCATCAAACGTTGGATCAAGGTAGGCCTCTTTCTTAGCTTGCACATTAGTTTATATATCATATGTTGGAATTGAGTTGATTTCTGCAATCATACCTATCTGTTGTGGTTTACCTTGGCCATAGAGAGATTTTTCCTCATAACAGAATTGACGACTCCACTGGGAAGAGATCTTCCTTCTAAGGGTTTGAAGTACTTGTCCTCCTTGCCTTGCTATTTTTCCTTTTTGGTTCTTGTCATACCACTGCTTGACAGATTCTGTTCACTCTAGGTCTGAGTTTTCAGCCTTTTTCCTTGAAAGTCATGTATACATGCGTGTTGTCTCATTGTAAGTTGCGTATATACACACTTTTCTCCTGAACAGTCGCGTATACCAATTTTCCTTGCTTGTTTTCTTGGTTTAGTGACTATTGGGTGGGATTGGATGACTTTTGAGCCTTCTTAGGTCTCTGTAGTTCCTGTTGAGATTCTCTGGGTTAACAGGAAACCTGTTTGGAGTTGAATTTGTGGGCGTAGTCTTTCTCTTTGTTTTTCATTTTTTGATTTGTCCTTGAACCCTGGGCTGTTTGCTTGGTTGCTTGGTATTCTACTTGAGTTATTGATTTTATAAACAGTAGAATTTTATATATCGATTTGCTTTTCAATCCATGCATTTTATTTTTAGTATATTGAAAATAAAATAAAAAAATAGGCATTTTTCATTGGTTTGTATTTTTGTCTTTTGAATATTTACCATTAGCTTAACACATTTAGTGAAAGATTGCATTTTACTTCTGAATTGCAGAATTGAAATTGAAAATTGCACTATTTTTATACGCATATCATTCATTGAAAAGTTAAAGATAGACTTTGCATTATATTCATATTTATTTTCTTGCAGAGTCATAATATCATGAATTTCACTTCCATACCTTTTTGAGTAATCAAGGCCAACAAAATTTACACTTTAAATTAAAATTGATTAGTCACGATTTTTATTTTTTAGGGTGCACAAACTAGTCTAGTATTTAGTGCCTTGGAATAGGATTTTGTGAGTAAACTTCTCCAAGGCAATTAAATCAACATATGTGTCTGAGACAGGGAGTTGAGAAGTCCATTGTATAATTGGTAAGACTAGGAGGCTCCGCTCACACTAGAGTTAATCACGAAGTTGCATGAAGTTAGTTGAAGGGATAACTCCTGGATACTCAGCTAGCGTCAAATATATTTCTGTGGATTTATTCATATTTGGGGATCTTGCTAGTACCCATACCTCTGTGAGAGGTGGTGCTTTCAAGGTTTCGGGCTTTGCTACTCTGCCCATACGATAATCCATACTTACGACTGCTCGCTTGTGCATTGGTTATACATTGGTTTATTAATTTCTTGACTTAGGTATCTCATAGATTACGTGCAGGGGTTATTTTGCTTGTATCCTGGGTCAGATAGGGGTCGGACAACACACATCCTTTATGGAAGATTACCTCTCCGGGGGGATCCGACCGACTAGTTGTTAAGCCCACGAGGGCCCCTATAACTGATTTTGTTACCTCCAAACTTTAGCAAGGAATCTTAGGTCCCTCTTGGACGATGCATACCCTCTTTAGCGAGGGAGGCCACCCAACCACTTTAGCCCGTTTGCATGCATATTGGTCGTTTGACCTTTTGGTATGCTCTTTGACTACTATTTGTCCTTAGGAGTCTATTTTGGGTTTCATCATCATGGATAGTGGAGTTTCTTTTTCTCCCTCATTTCCTGTTACCCACCCCATGATTCCTACTCATTTCATCGGGACATACCCTTCCGCTTTTCACAATGGTATGCAGAACAACAACACTCGGTCTGTGCCTTGGGTCTCTAGTAATTTTTCTGTTGATATGCCTTCACCCGTTTAATCCTCTCCCTGGCCTAGATATATGAATCCTAGCATTGGATCCGAGGGAACCATGGCTCCGACGCCTGCTTCTTCGTTTGATATGAGTCGTATCCCCCTAGGAGGGTGGAACCTTCCCCTTTATGGATCCAATACTAGTTATGCTCTTTCAGGAGCCAGTGCTCAAATGGGTGCTTATCCCATTTATTACACCCCACCCATGTATCTTTCATCCACCATTTTGGTTCCTTTGAAGGATTTTTCCATGACAGGTCCTCAAGTAGCCCCAGATATTTCATATGGGGAGAATCAATTTTACGGTTCGAGCTACCCTCTTTATGGGACCCCTTCACAAGGGGGAAACACATATCCTCACTTGAATAATTTGTATCCTATCTCAGCCTCTTTATAGACCTCAGTGACGATGCCCGTCCAAACCTCTTCGGACCATTTTGGCATAGGAAACCACTTTTCTGGGTAGGGACAGGGGGTACACCGGGATCCTTTATAGTATGCAATGATTGAAAACCAATCTTTCCCTGGACCTTGGAATCAAATATTGTAATCTATCGCTAGCATAGTCACTGTCAGTCATATTGGTGCTCCATCACCAACTTCTGCCAGTCAGGTCGGAGACGGGTCGACATTTTATGTCGACAGCTCACACCCAACCTCTGCCAATTATGTTGGGGGAACCATCCTATTCACCTTGAATCATAGTCGTGTCATGTCTCCAACCTTTATTCATCATATAGGAGAATACTCTCTTACCCCTTCCAGTTAGGTCAAGAGCATGTCACCAATCATTGTAGACGATGCTGGGGGCATTGAGAAGCCTAGACATCTCAGACGTAAGCCTAAATTCCTTTGCAAGACTTGTGAAGGAAGTCACCTTACTCGCTTGTGTTCGACCACTACCGAGATACCAAAAGTGTGGGACTCACCCAAGAGACATTCGAATTTTGAGGCATCTGTGGTTTCTCCTCACACCTCTGCTCCTTTGATCATCTCAGTGGTCCCACTGTCGCGATCCCCTCCTGATCTCATCCCCTTTGTTGAGGGTGAAGCATCCCTTGTCCCCGTTACTATGCATCCTCTTCAACCTAGAATTGAAGAAGTGGCCACACCAATGCAATCTTCAGTCAATCCCACTCTCCCTGAAGAGAGTGACGCACCTTTCATTCATGTCATCAACATTCCAGGCCCTTACGCTTCTGAAAAAGAGCGGTTCATTCTTTCCTCGAGTTCTTTCCCTCCAAGTCTTGACGAGGTGCCCTTCAATTGGGATGACCTGATGGGGCATCCTATTCCCCCACCTATGTTTTTCTAGTAAGAGAAATTATTTGAACCATCACAGAGACTGTGTACTCCGTTAGCACGTTCTCCTCCTCGACTTGGAGAGCTTTGGATTTTCCCAAGATTTTGTCAGCTATCCATAGGATACTAACTTTCCGCAGGAGACGGAGACGAGAGCCTTGGCCTACCCCTTTACATGTTGATTAGAACAAAAACGAGTCTTAATTAAGCTCTTTTCTGACTCGTAAAAAACCGGAAATATTGTCGAGTGATTTGTCCCTTTCACACTTGTTAAATTGGATTTGAAAGATCATGAGTCATAGTTAGGCTCTTTTCCGAATCGTTACCAAAAATAGAAAATATTGCCAAGTGAACTTGTCTTTTTCACACTCGTAAATTGGATTTGAAAAGACGTCTATTTGGCACAAGTTTACCCCTTTTTCACACCAAATAGACTAAAATACATAAAAAAATGACATTTTTTGGCGTTAAGTTGTGATTGCATCTCATGTCGTTGCTTGCAGTAATGAGGCTTTAGTCGATTCTCGCTTTGTGTTATAAATCAGTGCCTAAGCAGTGTTTGCATCCTCAACCAAGCAGAGCCTTGTTTATACCATTCGCAATTTGACACCCTATACCCTGGAAGGAACATCACCCCAAGTGTCCATATCCCGCGTGCATTTCCTTTCATTGAGCATAGGCACGTTCCACTACTGGAACTAGTTTTTCTTACTTGCGACACTCGTTCCCTCCTCAATATCATAGCTTTCATTTGTTATGAGAAAACAAAAAAATATGGGCGAGAAGGGAGTACTATATTATATTTGGCAGTAGTTGTGTCACCTTTGATCAGAGCACAAAGTTATTGAGTCCTTGTGTCATCATAATTTTGGGTTTAGCATGGCCTTAGGAAGTTGATCTCGTTACAGAGTTTTCTCTACCGACTGGTTACTCTTCCAGTACCTATAGAGAACATTATTGATGCCTCCTGCATATAATAGTCACATCATTAATTCTATGATGTCGGAGTCTACCATATGTGTCATACTCTTGTTCAAAGGAAGTCTATCAACCTGTGTCGGCCACTCCTCAGAACTCTTGACTTCGCATGTCGGCCATACCCTCAGTTTGTCTCATAGTCACATGATATTGTGGTCTTATCATACACCCTAGCCCTACTTTCATCATTGGTAGGTCACCTTTAACCCAATAGTCGACATTTAATCATTGGTCGTTGACTGGGTGGTTTCCCTTATGTTCGACGGCAAGACATCTATTCACACTTTGGGATTCGTGCAGTGTCTTGGATGCCATTATCCTTATTGGTGGTTTCCTTAGCTTTGTCAACAATTTTCATCATTGGTTGTTATTCAGAGGGTCTTTTTCGTGTACCGCTTACATTTGGCACACGCAAAAGACGCACAGGGTCGTTGGTTCGTGAACATGTTCTTCGTCCAATCTCCACCAAATTATGAAGCTCCTGCTTTGTTCCTTGTGATGACTGATGAGAGATTCCTTAATGCTCTCCTTTCAACGGGTCTCCTTCCATCGACTTCAGCTCATTTATTCTGGATATGGGACCTAGAGTTTTATGAGTACCTTGAGGCTTGCAGTCATTAGTGGCGGGCTATCTCACCATTGACAGATGGGAATACATCAATGTATCCTGATCAATGGATTCCTCAAGTGTTCAACACCGACTTCTTTATTCACACCTGTAGGAATTTACTTGGTGCCTTGATACCTACTTTCATTATTGGTAGGTTATCTCGCATTTTTTAACGGTATACCTCAATGACCGGTAATCAAACAATGTCTCATTATGTTCGACCTCAAATCCTTTATTCACATGATGTAGACTTACACCCTTGGCAGATAGTGTAGAAGACTTGAAGACATTACATGTGGCCGCAGCTTTCCTGAGCTGTTGCTTCCTTTCATTGGACCAGTACCTATATGACTTCAGTGATCATGGGAGATCAGATTGTACTCCATGGTATACATATATCTTCAGATTGGTTTTGAGACTAGTTTCACTGGGCCTTGTTCATGACTATGACATCTTTTGGCATGTAACCGCATTTATATGTTGCCTATTTCATGGCCACGAACACTTGTTTGGTATATTTTTCACATGGATCTGTAGTGTATTCTTGGCAGCCATGTATGTAAAGTTAGTACAGAATGTAATGAGTAATTGAGTTCGTCCATCTAGTTCTCTACCACTCCACTTCTGGGTTATTTATAATCTATTTCATCCATCGCAGATACTCCTTTGATCTCACACATTAGGGGGCATCTGTTACAGCAAGATTTGCCTCACCATTGCAATATTTCACAAAGGTCCTTTTTCCATTTCCCTATGCAAACTTGTCATCCATTTTTGATGAATCTAGAGCTAAAAATAAATATTTTTCCACATATACACGCCCTATCTACTATAAAGCATGTGTATACACAAGCTACTCCACTACAACCCACGTACATCAGGATTTGTGCCATAAAATACAAAAATGAATTCGGTTTTCCATGTCACAACAGTAGATCTCTGATCCTTGGCCTTCCATATACTGGAAACGTTCTGAATTGGCCCTTCAGTTGCATTTTGAAGGCTATAAAATCACGATTCTGAGCTATGGAAAGAGGAGAAAGCATTCAAATTTAAGAGCAAAGTTACTCTAGAGAAATTACTTCATATTGAGTCTGCATCCCTTTGTTCCTCAAGTCTAAACATAGTGTTCAACCCCCAAGCTCTTCCCTTATTGTTGAGAGACCCTCATTGTCTCCCTTTTCTGAGCTTTCCTTTGGTGGAGGATTGAAGTGGTGGAGACCCAGTTGGAAGGAACGTGGTTTCTTGGTTTCGAATCGTGTCGACACGGAAGTCTATAATGTTATCACTTATGCTGATCATTTATAAATAGAAATACTCCTTTCCCATCCAATTGGTATTTTGCAAATATATGATTATTATCCATGGGCATGTTTGTAATGTTTATTAATGGATTATGATATCTAATGTGCTAACCCCTTTATATTATCACTATATACTTGCTCTGCTTGTTTGTTGAGAGCTTGTTGCAAGTATAAAGATTTGGGTCGAAGTGATCAATGGTGGAATATCATCAAACGTTGGATTGAGGTAGGCCTCTTTCTTAGCTTTCATATTAGTTTATATAGCATATGTTGGAATTGAGTTGATTTCTACAGTCATACCTATCTGTTGTGGTTTACCTTGACAATAGAGAGATTTTTCCTCGTAACAAAGTGGTCACATCCCATAGTTATTGAAGAGCATGATTTGAATTAAAATCATCTTTGGGAAGAGTGTAAGTCAAGTCAAGCAAACAATCAAGAGAGGAAATTTGTATGGCCAATGGGGGCAGATTTTTGGGGACATACACATTTTTGCATAGAGGATAATTTTTAGAGGGAGATTTTGGACAACAAAAAAAAACCTGAGTGTTGGGAAGAGCTCCATCCATGTTCTTCTTTAAGGAAGCCATTGTTGGGTTGTGTGTTATGCTAGAAACGAGGTCGATGTGCCTGTAAAATGGGTTGTAAGCATGTAGTGCATTTTCGTATTGAGGAAATGACTAAAGAGCCTTGTGAAGGGTGTTGTGAGAAATATTGAAGCAACTGAGAGTTCCTAGAGTTCCCAGCTGAGAGATTCTTGGCCAACTGAGTGCACTAGGGGCCTTAATAAATGAATGGTACGACCTGAGGGACTGTGAGTAGTGAAGGGGGTACATTCCTTGGGCAGTGCAGGTTGTGGGAAAAGAGAGAGTTGGAGTACTAGAACTGTTGTGTGAGTAGAACCTAGGTTTTGGGGTTGCTATGTGTGGAGAGTGGATAGCTAGTGGGTTGGATCTCCTTGTGGACTCATAGCCTCAACTCGGGGCCAACCTATTGTTGAGATAAAATGAATAGCGATGCTTATGGTTGGGAGGTTCATCCTTCATATCCATCTAATTGGTTAATCATTAACAAATAATTGTTCTTTCATGATCTTATGTTATTCCATTATGTAAATGGTCTGTATGAATGTTGTGTGTCATTGTTTCCTTGAACAATTGCATTCATGTTTAATATATGTTATTAGATTCATTTACAATTGTGGTATTAGTCAAATGGTTAAATCTGGGTGTGATATGTAATTAGTAAGCTATAGGAAATTAATTAGAAACAAATCTTAATGATTTAATAAGTTATCCACATGTAATGTTTCTCAGCTGGAGGATGCGTACATTACAAACACTCTATGACAAAAACACTTATTACCGCCATTTTTTTTTAAGGTAATTGGATGTTCTATTCCTTTTAGTATTACCACATGATATTTATTTCTACATGTTTTGATTGATATCTTCTATCACTTCAAGTCCCTTTTGTTAATTATTTGCATTAATCAATTGAATATAACCATGAATAACTATGTTGTGTGTGGAACATTATCTATCTAATATTAAAGAAGAATTTTAAATCTATGACATGACTAAAGAGATCTTCAATGTTCATGAAAAATTGAGAAAGTAAAGGAATGTGCACAATTGTAGATGTCTTTGTAGATAATATGATACAAAATCCACAAGCATATTTGTCACATTGTTGTAAGCTTCCTTCTGGCATTGTCATTCAATATATCTCCAAAGGTTATTCCAAGGTGAACATATTCTATGAAGGTATCCTATTTTTAACCCCAAATCCATATTATTCTTTTGTATTACATATTTTTATCAATCAAGTCACTTGGATAGAGTATGTGGAACTTAAAGATTGAGCAAGCATTTACCCCATGTATCAACAACTAGTCAACACTCGAATGGATTTCATGCACAACACTAGTTGATGACACTGTAGAGGAATTGTGAAAGGTTGGAAATTTGCATTCCCACTATCATTATTACAAAAGAACTCAAAGGTATTTGATTCTCATATATTAATCAACTGTGAAATGTATAGTTTTAAATTTAAGATAAAAAACAATAAGTACATGCTTGATAAATGCTTCTTCTCCAACCTACTATGTTTCATCTCTACAAGGCATGAAGCAAAACACTTAACAACATTTTAGCTCTGTAATCCCAACTCTTGATTTAGAAAATTCCAAATCTTAATTTCATAAATTTCCATATCTTAATTTTAAAAATTAAAATGAAAACATAAAACATCGTAGTGAAATTGGTTAACTAGTAAGGTTTTATAATAATAGCTTTATAATAGATGTTGATAAATATAATTTTGATAATTTTATGTCAACAGTGATACAACAGTGATATGAAAACATAATAATGTCGATAAACACATAGAAATGAGTTATACGTGTTGTGTGACATTAGGGACCGTGGCATTTATGAAGAAGGACATGTGACATGTACATATACATATAAATATACATATAGAAAGTTTTAATTTTAAATAAATTTATTACATATTTATAGATTTAATTTTATTGAGGTCTTCTTATATTATTATTTCTTTATTCAAACATGTAATAAGAAATAAATGGCTCCTACCAACTTTCGAAAGATCATTCAACATCAAATACTTTATCACCAGTCTAGAGCTTAGAGTCCACGTAGAATATAAATTCATTGTAATTTATTACTCACTTTTTCTCGACCTTAAATGTTAAGAGAGTGCACTCTTTCTGTGAGTCCTCATAAACATATGACTAGTCTCAATATTCTATCTTTGTATTTCCTCTCTCCATCTTTCTCTAAGTCTTTTTCAAGTTAAATCTTAATGTATTTATTTCTCTTTTTAAAATTATTTAATTACATTCCTTTAATATTTTATATTCTTCTTCCTAAATCCATTAACCAAATAATCTATGAACATTGATATTATTTTCTTCAATTAATTTTTTAATATTATTTGTTTCCATTGTTGATATAGAAAGTCAAATTTCCTATCAATCTAGAAAATTGATTGACTTTTTGATGTTCTAGATTGACTCAAAATTAGGCAAAATCCCTAGGGGCATTGTTCCACCATACATGAATGTTATAACCCTAAATTGCACCATACATGCATACATGGCATCAGGCCTTCTTACTTGCTATTTTTTCCAAGCCATCACTGAACAACTCTTCTTAAAAGCACTATTTTTGAAGATGTGCGTGCCCTGCACCACTACTGCCCTCGTATGTACTCAGGTTGTACCACTACAGCCTGCATATGTACGCTATATGCACCATTACAGCCCGCATATACTCACAAAAGTTTCAAAAAATAAAAAGTTGCAAGGAGTTACGGGCTTTTGGGTAGTTTCTTAACCAATTGACCGCCTATAGCCCGTCACCCAACCGAATAACTATATTTTTGGCATATAAAAGAAGGTGTTGGGGTCCCATTCCAAATTTAAGCATAAGAATAGTGAAACTCTTCCCATTTCACATCCCCTTCTTGCCCCAAGAATTTGCAACCACATTGTGAGTTTTGAGCCAGAATTCCCTATTCTTGCCCTTTTCCTCCATTACTAGCCTAATCAATTCCCTAGAGAGAGGTGAAGAGGAGAAAGATACATGGAAGCAACAATTGGAGCATTGAAGGTGTTTCCATTCTTGAGTCTGTTGTGACATGAGAAGTCTATCTTTTGATATGTTTCTTGTTTCTGACTTTTATAACTTCCTTCCTTGGCAAAGTTCATGGTTTGTTTTAAGTTTTGACTATACTATTTTCTTTTGAGGAGTATGATCATTTATCATGTTTTTGAATGGTACTCCATTTGCCTTCTTCTTCTTTCTTATTGTATCCAAGACCGGTTTTGTCATCAGTTTGTCTTTGACTATTCCAAATCCTATCTAGGATAGCTGAGCTAGTCTGGAATTTGACAATTTCTTTTGTCTTTTCATTCTTCTTTTTGAGGTTGATAACTTCCATTTCGATCATGTGACATGTTTCTTCCTTTTTAGTCAATTGATTCTTCAAGGCTTCTTCTTTTTCCTTAGCTCCTTCAAGTTGAGTCTTTAGATTGATGACAATTTCTTATGTATCAACCAATACTTCTATGAATTTATTAGTTTTTTCATATGTCTTTAACTCTTCTATATCTTTTGTTAGATCAACAACTTCATTCTTCAATATTTTGATTTCTTCCTTGTTTTCTAGTTGAATCCTTTTGAGGTTGATGGCTTCCAATTCCAACATGTAGCATGATTATTCCTTTTTAGTTAATTGGATCTTATGTGCTTCTTCATTTTTATTAGCTTCTTCAATTCATGTCATTAGAGTTGCATGAGTACTTTCATTTATCTTTTTGACATTAATAATTTCCTATTCCAGCATGTGACATGATTCTTCTCTTTTAGTTAATTGGATCTTCTGGAATTCTTCATTTTTCTTAGTTTCTTCAAGTTGAGTTTTTAGACAGATGACCATTTCTTCTGTCTCTTCTAGTACTTATTTTATTTTATTGTCACGTGTCTTTAATTCTTCCATTTCTTCTGTTAGATTAGCAACTTCGGTCTTCAATCTTTTGATTTCTTCTTCTTTGTTTTCTAGCTGAATCTTGTGTTCATGCTCTTCATGGTTAGATTGATCTAACTGTTGTAGTAGCAACATATCTTTCTTTTGAAGTTTCTCCAACTCTTCAAAAGTGCACATAATTGTGTATTCAATCTGGTCAAGAACATCCTTAGTAACTTCAATATATAGACCATTTGTTGGTTCCATGCTAATCACTTCAAATGTAGTTATAACATCATTCTTAAAATCTAATAGTTTTTCTTTAGTGAACACTGAGGTATTCATCAATTCCTTGATGCAGTAGTCTTCTCTATTGATGAATGGGGTTTGAATCAATTCTTTGATGGAATTGTCCTCTTCTGTGTTTTGTTCTTTATTCTGATCATAATTCTTTTTATATGTATTTTGTTCTTCAATTTGATTTGATTTCTCCATTTCTTTGTTTTGTTCTTTAATCTGATCGGATTTTTCTATTTCTTTGTTTTGTTCTATAAACTGATTGGAATTCTTCATTTCTTTTTTTTGTTCTTTATTTTGATAAGAATTCTCCAGCTGGATCCATAGCACTTTAGCAGAGGCGCAGTGTCCTATATTTTCTTTGACTTGGTATGATAGTCCATTATGGATTTCCTTTAATGATTTTGAATTATTTTTTTTTGCTTCTTTTGCAGATTTGGTTTTGTTCTTTGACGTAGTTGAGTACCAAAGTTTAGATACTACTGAATACCAAACACCAGATCCTCTTGACTTCAGATATTGTTTCATTCCTTCCTTCCATGACGAGTAGTCTGTTCCATCAAATAAGGGAGCTTCATTTGTGGATATAGCCATTTGTCCACCCATTTCTTCAGAATATACCTTCCAGTGTTTAAACTCTGTTGAAGGCACCCACTCTGATACCAATTGTTGAAACACACACTAACGCTCAGAGGGGGGGGGTGAATTAGTGTCTGGAACGTTTTACTATTTTTCACACTTTCATTAATTAACTGAATAATATATATGCATTTCAATTAATTATTCATAAACATGTATAACACAAATTGTATGAAGTAGATAAAATATCTTTATTTTATTTATTTAACTTGAATGAATACAAATAAAATCAATCCTTTAATATCTTCAATTTCAATTGAATATGAGAGATCCAACTCTCTGATACAAGACCCAACTTGTAGTTCTCAGATCCAACTGAGAAATGAGGAATCC
>JASDQU010277611.1:0-14978 GCA_032191745.1 Picea mariana | reverse complement strand
AATCCTCGAACCACATAGCCTCAAATTTCTCACTCTTGCATAGGCATATTTTTACCCTCTAACTCAAAACAATTTGTGCATCTTTGTTTATAGAGCTCACACATTCAATCATTTTTCCACAAAAAAAATTCCCATGAGATAGGCTCTAGATTGCTTGTCTCTCCATTAAATCAAGCTACAAAACTTCATTAAAACTGGTGCCAAATTCCTTCCATCGCACATGATCATTTTCACTGGTCACAACACATACATCAATGCTAAAACATTGTCTGATGCGTCATAGAATAGATCATGGTCATTAATCTTCTCACCCCTCACCAAAAACACAATACGACCTCAATGCTCAATAGTCATCTGATTAGTCCTCGAACTGAATGTCAATCATGGATTTGCTAAGTAGAAATCACCATATCATTAGGACCACTGGGCTACCAGGACACCGGGCCCTTAACACTATTCCTTCAATAGTTTTCCCTAATCCGGTATGCCATCGGGCTTACCGGCCCAACAATCCCTGAAACTTCAAACACGCATGTTCAACTATGTGTTGGTACTCTAATTTGATCTCAATTTTTGGATCATCTCAAGAATGTAGATCGTCGATATTGTTCCCCTGATATCAACTCAAGCCCCGACGCTCAATAGACATCCAATCATTTCCTTGATCAATCTCATATATCCATCTGTAGGGTTGAATGATCCACTTTACCATATATTTGGATCACTGAATCTCGAGCCCCCATACCTTCAACCATGCGACTTAAATTGTTACCTTGATCCAATATACCAGTATTTCGAGGCCACCAGGCCTCTTAGACCCCAAGCTTCAACATCACACTATTTAATATCCGATCTAGTATGGAATCTTGCTCACAGAACCACATCACAGGACTCACCGGGCCACCAAGCCCTCAAAACTATAAACTCATTCCTTCAACTCTACATCGATACTCTGATCTAATCTCATCCTTCAGATCATCTTGTTGATCAATGGATCAAGATTTGATCCATTCTAGGTCTTTCATTTCGCCGCATGGTTTAATATCCTCAGTTAATCTTCCATGTCTCTACCACTAATTTAATTGGCCTACCAGGCCACTGGGTTTCCAGGATTTGACACTACACTCTCCCTCCGATCTTTCTATCCTTTATTTGTTGATGTGGCACGTGATGTGGTGTCCATGTAGATGCCCTCCATATGTACTAGATGATGTAGCATTGATGTGGGTATGACATCATCACTTCCTTCAACTCTTATTTGTGCATCATGTTGACTCTACACGAGTACGTGGCTACAATTGTGGCATCGTCGTGGCATCAACCACTGACCCATCGAGCATCTGATACTTCAATTCCACACTTTCCATCCAATATGGTATGGAACCTTTCCTTCCTTGTTCATTTTACCAGCCTACCGGGCCCTCGAGCCTTTATCTTTTCACCCACAACTCTTAGTCCCGATTTGGTATGTCGAGCCACCTGACTCACCGGGCTCACCGACCCACCAGGATACATGGCCCTTGGGACCCCGATCCTTCAAATTTTCATCCTCAATATTTTCTTCTAATCACTATGGAACCTTTTTAGGTTGTGTTCCATCCACAGGGAAACCATGACAATTGGCCCACTGACCCCCCATAACTTCAACATAGTAACTCTTTTTCAATTCTTCCGGTATTTGATATGACATGGCTTCCTTGTGGAAAATTGTGCTGACATGTTTGTTTTTTTATGGCACTAGTGTGGAGGATAGCATAGCCTCCACATGACTCTAATTTTGTTGTTGATGTGTCATGTGAGCTATCCTACCAGGGTATCGTCCCATCAGGCCATCAATACTACACTAATACTCCTTTCTATGGATCTTCTAACATTCAATATGCCATATCAAGTCATCGGGGAAGCCGACCACTAACCAACGCAATTTGTTCCACCATTCTAACACTATGATCTATCGGTCTTTGATATTCTAGGTCCCACATCCAAAAGGTAACTCTTTTCACAATGTTTCGTAACTATTACATTAACATTCAAACTATGTTGTATTTCTTTTCCAAAATCATCAAGCTCAATGTTGTAACCAAGATATTCCTTTGCCAAGATCAATGTTTCTCAAATATGCAATGGGGTCAACTTGTCCTCATCATACCTCTATATCTAATTAAGAAACCCATTGTTCTTTTGTTGGCCTAGTTATGCAATTTGAGTGCTTCCTCGATCTACTCTTTGGTTTTAGTAGTCTCCCCGTGTTAAATATCATTCCTCGATTTCTTATTTATCAAGGTAAACACATAGAGCCCTATATTTTACATCCATGACTGTCACATTCCTATATACCTTTGACATCATTGACAAAAAATATTGAAAAACTCCCCCTTTGTCATTGTTGCAAGCCTTAGTCTTTGATACTCCTCCAGTTTGTTGAAACCATAGATCTTACAATTTATTCTCTTATCTAGGTTGAATGATTCCAAATATGTAGGTCTCCCCCTTTCTTTTTTCTCTCCCCCTTTGACATCAATGGAAAATGGATATTCTCCCCCTTGCAGTGTATGCTTCATTCTTTGTTCTGCAACTAGAAACCTTCTCTCTTTCTGCAACCCCCCCTGAGCTTGTTCTTTTCCTATAGTTCTTCAATGATTGGATGGCATAGGTACCACCACCATTTTCTATCAGAGATATTTGAATACTTCTCTAGGAAGAGGTTTTGTAAATATATCAACAATCTATTCTTGTGTGCCAATATATTCCATCTTGACATTATTTTATGTGATTTATTTTGTTAAGAAGTGATATTTGATTGGAATGTGTTTTTCTTTTGAATGCATGAATGGATTCTTTGAAATGTTTATTGCACTGCTATTGTCACATAGAATTTATATGGGTTGATCATAATATACCTTAATGTCCTACAACAATTGTTTCATCCAGAGAACTTATGTGCAACATGTTGTTGCTGCAATGTATTATGCTTCTACTATGGATACAAAAATTCAGGATTGCGTTTTTCTAAATCAAGACAGTAGTCTATTACCCAGAAAGAATGTCTCTCTACTAGTGTTGTTTCTACCATCCAAACTACCTACCCAATCTACATATGTGTAAGATGTCATAGTAAAGTATTTCATTGTGGGATACCATAAAACAAAATCCAATGTCCCTTTCAAATATCTGAATATTATTTTCACTACCTGCACATGTGTTTCCCTTGGTGCATCTTGAAACCTTCCAACTATTCCTACTACCTGCATAATATCTCGTCTCGAAGCTATCACATACAAAAGGATTCATATCATTGATTCATAAAAAGTTCGATTTATTTCCTTTGATTCATCTTCTTTACTCATCTTACAACCAGTCACCATGGGTGTGCTGACAGGTTTATAGTCCTCCATTTCAAACATCTTCAACATTTATTTGATATATTTGGTCTGAGAAATGAATATTCCTTTGTTGGTTTGAGTAATCTACAGTCCTAGGAAGAATGATTGATCTCCAAGAATGGAAATCTCAAATTATTTTTGGATTTCTTCAGCAAAGTTTTTTCTCATTTGATCAACATTACTTCCAAAAATGATATCATCCACATATACAAAAATAATTAACATATTTGCATTGCTTGTATTTATAAAAATAATGTTTTCCATTGTTCCTCTTTTCAAACCTTGTTTCTATATTTTCTCATCAAGTCTTGAATACAATTCTATGGGGGTTTTCTCTAATCCATAAAGTGCTTTCTTCAATCTGCAAATATAATCTTCGTTTTTTGATAAGAAGAAAATTTCAAGTTTTTTAATGTACACTTCTTCCTCTAAATCTGCATTCAAGAATGTCGACTTGACATCCATATGATATACTTTGAAATTCTTGTATCTCACAAATTCCAAAAACATTCTAATGGATTATAATATTGCAATAGGAGAAAAGATTTCTTCAAAGTCAATACCTTCTATGTGAGCATAACATTTATAGACCCGTATTGCTTTATTTCTTACTACTTTCCATCTTCATTTAACTTATTTCTAAATACCCACTTTGTACTAATCACATTTTTGTCTTTAGGTCTTGGGACAAGCTACCATGTCTGATTTGTTTTCAATCTAGTTTAACTCTTCTTCCATAGCATTCACCCAATGTTGATTATTATTGGCTTCTGAAAAACATTTAGACTCTATTTTGGACAACAAAGAGAGTTTTACTTGTTCAAAATTGCTTGTCAGTTTTATCCTATTTTGAGTATTAACATTTTTATCACTAAGAATTAAGTTTTCTGGATCATTTTTCTGCACAAACCTTGATGGTGTTTGTGAATATTGACATTATATCTATTCCTCTTCTTCTTCTTCATATTCGTCTTCTTCTTATTTTTTGTAATCTATGTCTTCTGCTTCCAATTGGTTCTTGTGTGGTCTTTCTTCATCTATTTTTACATTTATTCTTTCAATAATCTTCTACATTCTTTTGTTGTAACATCTATAGGATTTGTTTCTTGATGAATAACCACGAAAAATTACTTCATCTGCTCTTGAGTCAAACTTTCCTAGATCCTCATCATCTCATTTTATATAACACTTGCTTCCAAATATTTTTAAATTTTTGACAGATGTTGGTCGACCTTTCCATAATTCATAGGGTTTCTTATCACTATTGAATTTGATTTTCCCTCTGTTTATGTTACACAATATTTTGTCACAAGTTGATATGTTCACTTATCCTCTATCAATCAGAGCATAAAATCCTTGAATAACATTTCTTTAGCAGGAGGCCAACATGTAAAAGGGTCATTAAAATCCCTATTTCAAGAGAGTGTCGCATGTTCCACCATTGTAGCATGAGACACCCTTAATTGTCGCATGTTGCACCACTGTAGGGTGTGGCAATGTTTCAGTTTGCTCCACTGCATGGTGTGACATTGTCTAAAGAATGAGAAAAATATGAATTGCGTGAAGTTTCTAGAAGAGAAGCTTTGGATATGAGGTGTCCTCCGATCGGTTTGGATCTCACCCATACTCCTGATTTTTGGAGATCATAAACTCTCATCTGAACCTCCTTTTCAATCTATAAAAGGGAACTCCTCTCATAACGAAAGGATAATAATTAATGGAGAATAATGGTTGATTTATTTTTTCTTCTGGCTTGTAATTAGAAGATTCTTATCACTTCTTTGGATTTGAGGGATTCAATCTAAGCTAAAGTAGTCAGTTGATAGGTAAGGAATCCATCAAAACATCTTCATTCTGATCATAGGATATTCATGCAAGGGGTTGGACGAGGAGAGATTGGAGAATATTGCAGCGACATCAAATTGATTTGTAAGTGCCTTCGTTTGGCTTTCCATTTAATATCAACTTGGCCTATTCCTTCCATTATGATTGTTCATTGTAATGTCTATTCTTAAGTCAAATCAGGTATAGATAGATCTCTTTTATATAGTCACATAGAGTAGGAGAAAGTATTTATTTTTTGTTCGTTGCAGGTCCCAACTGGCACTAAGGAGCTTGCAGATCAAACCTAAAACTTGGAGAAACGACGATAAACACTGAAACAAGGTACACCATACTATTTATCTTTATCATTCTAATTGGTTAGTGAACCAGATCTATAAGGAAATTAACAACCATTTTCTTACTTTTGTATTTGGACCAAAGAAGGGGTCTTGGTCCAAAGGGGAGGTTATCCTGTCTGTAGGGTAAGATTTCTCATAACATAACTCAATTTGCAAGGGAAGGAAAAAAATTTACATCGATTTGTTCCCAATTATTCATAACTCACCAAGGGTTTTATCTTAATTCTTAAGAAAGGGGTTCCCTTTGTTTGGGATGGCATTGCCCAAAAGGCATTCAATTCCTTGAAGCACACATTGACTCATACACCATTGTTACATCCCCCAGATTATAGTCGAGATTACATCTCATACCTTGTAACTTCTGAAAGTACCATTGGTATGGTACTGGTTCAAGAAAATGAATCACACAATGAACATGTGATTTACTACTTAAGTAAGAGTCTTTCCCCTATCGAAATTAAATATTCACATGTGGAGAGATTGGCTTTAGCTGTTGTTCAAGCTATCCAATGTGTTTGTCTCTATATTTTACTACACAAAACCATTATTGTTTATGATTGAAACACCATGCAACACATTATGAGTAGAAAAGTGTTGGGGGGAAAGTACTCTAAATGGATTTTCATCCTACAAGAATTTGATTAGGAATTCCAAAAATCCAAATCTAAGAAATCTTTGGTTTTTGCTAAGTTGATCTGTGATCTTCCCTCTACCGAAACATAAGGTTTGAACGAAGAGGAGATTCCCGATGAATCCCTTTTTATAATCAATTCCTCTTATACGTGGTATGGAGATATCATAATCTATCTCTAAACCTAGACCTATCATCCTAATTTGTCTAATACAGAATTTCATCGCATTCGATACCAAGCTCGACAATACATAATTGTCGGTGAGACCCTTTATCATCGTTGTGTTAATTCCACTTTTAGATGGTGTTTAACACATGAAGAAGTCGAGAGATCACTTAATGATTTCCCTAGAGAGTGTGGTGGTCATATGTCTGGGTATACCGCTACCCAAAAAATTCTAAGGGCCAGATATTTTTTGGACTTCATTGTTTAAATATTGCATCCCTACAGTCCAAAAATGTCATGCATGCCAGGTTGAAAACAGTAAGCTCCATGCACCTCCTACTCCTCTTCACCCTATAGTTTATGATGGTCCATTTTCCAAATGCGGCATTGATTTCATGACATGTAATCCTCAATTGGTCAAGGGGCATGGATATATTATTGTCTCCATAGATTATTTCACTAAGTGGGTCGAGGAGATGCCTACATATAACAATACTAGGAAACATGTAGCCCTTTTCTTTTTTAATCACATTATCGCTCGATTCAGTGTTCCCCATGCCATTGTTACAGATCATGGAACTCATTTTCGGAACTATATGATGTCGAAATTAACCGCCAAGTTGGGTTTACGGAATGAAAACTCAACTCCCTATTATACATAGGCCAATGGTCAAGTCGAAGAAGTAAACACAATTTTGACAACGATGCATTGTAGGATGATATCGATTCATAAATCGAATTGCCATATGATGCTTTTTCAATATTATTGGCATATGGAACCTCAGTCAAAACAACCATGGGTTTTACACCATTCCAGTTGGTTTATGGTCTAGAGGTTGTGCTGCCAATTGAATGCGAGATACCATACTTAAAACTAGCCATCAAACTACTCCCCAATACCACCATCGAGGATGAACATATTTTGTACTTGACAAGATTAGATGAAAATCATTGTGGCATTTCTCTCGCTAATGAAACTCATAAGAAACATGTCAAGTTCAATATGATAAAACTGTTAGAGCTCGTGTATTTTTTGAAGGTGACTTGGTGATATTATATGATCAAGATCATGAAATATTGGAGGAAGGTAAATTCTATCCCATGTGGCATGCCCCTTATATCATTAAATGATTATTAGAAAAAAGTGCCTATGAGTTAGTGGATTATGATGGGATTCCATTGGGTGATCCTCAAAATGGGATTTAACTTTACCTTAAAAATTACTATGCTTATAATTATTCTACATAAGAGCTTTGTATATACTGTACCATGTTTTGGTGTTCTTTTTTCAATGATTTATGCCTACTACTTATCTTGCAATGTGCGTGGTTGGAAAATGTCGGAGTCACGTTTACCTTGTGTTGTATTTGTTGATGGTGCTAGCCATAGTACTCAGAACCTTGCATTTTCTTCTTGGGAGACCTATATGCCTATCAATTAATTGATTAGTCTATGTGGTATATGCCTTATTCTAAAGGTTTTTCTAAAAATGATTTTTCTTATATTTCCTCTTAATTATTTTTCTTACTCTCTTTCAATATGCTTAAAAAATTCACCTACCAACTTATATAACTCCAAATCAATCTATCCAAAGGGAATATTAATTGAATTGATGATATTAATACCCAACTTGAGTACCCAAATTGCTTAAATACATTAGAGATGTTACCAATGACCTAGATATCGAGAAAGACATACCTTTGAACACACAGCTCCACCCTTTTCTTATGGATTTATTATATCATCAAGTAAGTTAATCTATCAAAGTAGCAAGAAGAATAATTTTTAGAGTGAATTCATTACGTTGATCTTTGTCTAAGAAAAGAGGGAAAGTAGGGTTTACATTAAAGTGATGTTCATATCAAGAAAATAATCGATATTAGAGATGTTACCAATGATCTATAGGTTACATTAAAGTGATGTCCATATCAATAATATAATCGATGTATGTATCTTTATGTCCATTGGGGGGTAAGGAGATTGATTGTATCCTCTTTCCACTGGCTTGGATGCCAATCCATTATGAATTTTTTTGTCTTATCAACTTCTCTACCAAAGCTTGCAGGATTAACATGCTCAACTAGCTTAATTTTAGAATGGCTTTCTTATTGAATAGATCCTTGGTAGAAAAGAAAACCATTCAAATCAAATTTGTATGAGCTTGGAATCGCTACTGATAGTGTTCCATGCACTTTTTTTCGAAATTCACATCACTCATTATATATTTCCATATATTTTCTTATTAAAATAATCTTCTTTTCTAATTTTTTAATTGCTTTGATTTGTTAAGGTATGTTGTATGGGTTTCTTGTCTTTAAAGTTATGTATGAAATCAAATTTTAACTTATTGTGTTTATTCACTTCAATAAATCACACTGTTTATTCACTTCAATAAATCACAATCAGTCACAATATTTATTCACTTCAATAAATCATAGTATCACAATTGGTGTAGTGTATGGGTTGTGGGAAGTTATTAATCAACCTAACACCATAATTCCATGAAAAAATTTCTTGGATAACATAGGCATCACAAATAAATTGCATTTTGAGTTGTTTGGGTTGGTTGTAACAAAGGAAAACCTTTAGAAAAAGACCAATCTTCTTATATCTCCAAGCATGATAATGTTTTATCACTTGTACATAACCTCCATTTATACATCACTTGTTGTGGATGTATTTTTAGAGGTGATGGAATATTCAATAGGTTGTTATCATCGTGATGAAGTTTGTAAAAAAATAAGGCTTGAATTTACTATTAGTTTCACATCCAACCATTGTAGTTGTGAATGAGGATCATGTGATACATAAAAACAAGCTGACCTAAATCATGTTTAAATTAAATTATTAAAAACAAAATCAAACACATGTCATTTATAACATTAGCTTCATTGCAAAAATGATTGTAGGTTCAAGATGTAAAACAATTGTTGGGATCCAACCATTCTATGTATAACATAGTTACCAACTTGATGAGATTTGTGATGTCAAAACGAGCATATTGAAAACAAAATTATAAAAAAAAGAGGAAAAAGAAAAAGTGTACATCTAAATTTTAAAATATAGGGAAAAAAAACACAATTAAAACCCCTAAAACTAGAAAAAAATATATTATTTATATTATTTTGAAAACACAGTTAGGTACTTAATGTACAAGAAAAAGATAAACAACATGGATGACAAAAGGATCCTCAAAATTACTTTAGACTCTAGCTAAAATCACTAACTGTTCAGGATGACATAATGATGCCAAGTCTTGGATAAATCATTGAGGGATAAAAGAAGATGATATTAAAAATATTGTTCAAACTAAATTTAGGGAAAATCTATGGTGCGATAAATACATAAAGGATAAAAAAAACTAAGATATTATAAGGAGGTGGTTGACCCTATTCTTGAAGATCAAAAGTATCTCTATGTTTTGACTAGCCTTAAAAAGATAATCAATATTGCTAAAATAAGAACTAATTCTCATGAGCTACATAATGAGAGTGGGCATTGGAAAATCCCAAAACACCATGGTGTGAAAGAATCTCACCTTTTTGAAAGCAGGAGGGTTGAAGGTGAAAATAATTTCAAGGTAGATCCATATTAAACCTGGATCTATCAAATAAGGAGAGGGATTCAATTTCTTAAGGTGTAAATATTTTTTAATTATTTTATTCCATGTCAAACATGTAATTTTTTTTTTAACTTAGCCGACTTTATTTTTATTATTGTTTTTTTTTCAATTAAGCCAATTTAAATTTCTTTAATGTAGCGTTATCTAACATAACATAACACTAACACCTCAGCATCTCCCCCATACTAAATTATAAAAGACCTCACTACTCTCAATACAATTTAAAATCTATAATTATTACATTATTAAAAAAATTATTAACTTTTTAAATGAATAATTTAAAAACACCTAAAAAAAATAAAACTACATATCATTTTTGGGATTAACTGCATAGAGTAAGTCATTAATCTATGACCCATTGCTAATAAGTTGCAATGTATAATGAGGGAAATGTGTTAAGTAATTTATATCCATAGTTAAGCGCACTTGAGCTAGAGGCATCTTGGGATGGGTGACCACCTGAGAAGTCTTGGTTACCAGGTGCAAGCCCTGGAAGTGATGATTGATGATATGCGATTCATTTCGCTAGTTTCAATCCCATTTCTTCACCCATGTGAGCATCACCCGATGCAATGAGTGTTAAGTGGACTATTCAAATCATGAGAATTATTGGTCAGTTGCGACTAATACTCATGGATATGGGTCATAGATTAATGACTTACACTACGCAGTTAATCTTGAAAATGATATCTAATGTGTTGCACTATGAAAGCCCCTCTATGCTAAGATAAAACTAACTAAAATTAAAATTAAAAAAAAATAAAAAAAACCAATAAATAAATATTAAAAACAAAACATTTTATTTAAAAAAAAGACATAATTAAAATAACAAAATAAATTTAAAACCACAAAAAAAAATCATTCTTTTTGTGATTCCAAAATAACCCGCCGCCCCGTCTATCCCTACTACCGACCGCATGTCCATTCGACCACCCTTCCCCGAGCGCAAATAAGGAAACAAACCACTTAAACAAAAAAAAAATAGAGATTTACAAGTCACAAGTTAGATTCACAAACCACTTTAATAGTGCTAGATATAAATTCTTTGTTGTTACTTGACCGGTCAAGTCCCCACCAGCACAGAACAAAGTGTCGGCCATGTTTTGAAGAGATATTTCGATGATTCTTAATGTTGTTGTGAAGGTATTCCATTCGATTTCATTTTGACCGACTAGCCTCAATGATTCACTACTGTGCCACTAGTCTGGGAAGACTGATACATCATTTGTGACTCTTGCATGGGCAAGAGAGGTAATTTGAATGCTTGACAGGTGCATTCACAGGGGATTGGAGAGGATGGATAGGTTCTCCATTCTGCTAATCATATCCCTTCCTAATACAATAGAGTTCCCATCCCCAGGAAGCCAGTGAATCCAATGCAAAATAACAAACAGATTTTTTAACCAACCGTCCCAGAAACTAGATGCCTTCTAGTACTTGTGGGAAGGCTTTCACAACCAAGTAGAGATCGATGAGTTCCCCAGGTATTTTCCCATCATAATTTTATTCCATATTCTTCCATGGTTTAACGCCCTCAAATAAGTGTTTGCTATGAGTGCTGAGTTGGACAGAGGGAGGTTTTTGAGCTCCCATCCTCCATAGGATTTTGACCGAGCCAGGATGTCCCATCTATAGAGATGGAAATGAAACCTTTCCTTATGTCCACTCCACAAGAAGGAATAAGTTAAACTGCAAATTTTATTTAAAATCGATTTGGGAACCACCTCCAATGAAATCTAGAACACTGCAAGTCTTTCCAACACTGCTTTAACCAAAATAAGTCTACCACTGAGCGAAAGCCACTTGTTACTCCACTGACTAATATTATTTTTGAATTTGGCCACTAGCCAGATCCAATCGGCATATTTAGAAGGACCCAGTTTGAGGTAGTACCCAAGGTACTTGAATCCATTATTCAAATCTGTAAAGGTAGAGGGTAAAATATCCTTGAAAGACGCCATCTCTTCATCCTTGAGTCCCCAATAATGAACTGTAGTTTTTTGAGTGTTTATACATAAACCAGAAGAACTACAGTACATAGTTATAAGGTCCACTATCATTCTCCATTCCCTCGGATCAGCCTTAGAAAAAATGAGAACGTCATTGACAAACATTAGATGGACCACTATTAACATTTTTGTTATTTTAATACCTGAGATACTGTAGTCAGTACTACTATTTGATAGCATAATCCTCAGCCCCTCCATAATCAAAATGAACAAATAAGGGGATAAAGGGAAGCTCTGACGAAATCCCTGCCAAACTTTGAAAAAATCTGTCACCTCCCCATTTATCAACACTACAAAGCTTGCACTTATTACACAACTCATTATATAATCTATAAGCTTGACTTCAAAACCAACAGTAAGAAGAACTAACCTGAGGTACTCCCAATCCACGTTATCGTAGGATTTTTTCAGGTCCAACTTCAGTACCATAGATTTCTGGTTCTTCTTTTTTATACTATGGAGGCTTTCATGGTTAGTCCCGATAGCGTCTTGAATTCTCCTACCTTCCAAAAAGCCCAGGTGCTCTGAGGAGAGACACTTCACCAGAAAAGATTTAATAGCACTAGATATAAATTCTTTGTTGTTACTTGAACGGTCAAGTCCCCACCAACACAGAACAGAGCGTCGAACGAGTTTTGAAGAGATATGTTGGTGATTCTTAATGTTGTTGTGAAGGTATTCCATTCGATTTCATTTTGACCGACTAGCCTCAATGATTCACTACTACGCCACTAGTCTGGGAAGACTGATACATCATCTGTGACTCTCGCATGGGAAAGAGAGGTAATTTGAATGCTTGACAGGTGCATTCACATGGGATTGGAGAGGATGGATAGGTTCTCCATTCTGCTAATCATATCCCTTCCTAAGACAATAGAGTTCCCATCCATAGGAAGCCAATGGATCCAATGCAAAATAACAAATATATTTTTTAACCAACCGTTCCAGAAACTAGACACCTTCCAGTGCTTGTGGGAGGGCTTTTGCAGCCAAGTAGAGATCGATGAGTTCCCCAGGTATTTTCCTATCAGAAGTTTATTCCATATGCTTCCATGGTTTAACACCCTCCAATAAGTGTTTTCTATGAGTTATGAGTTGAATAGAGGGAGGTTTTTGAGCTCCCATCATCCACAGGATTTTGGCCAAGTCAGGATGTCCCGTCTACAAAGATGGAAATGAAACTTTTCCTTATGTCCACTCCATAGTAAGGCATAAGTTAAACTGCAAATTTTATTTAAGATCGATTTGGGAACCACCTCCAAAGAAATCCAGAATGCTGCAAGGATTTCCAACACTGCTTTAACCAAAATAAGTCTACCACTGAGCGAAAGCCACTTGTTACTCCACTAACTAATCTTATTTTTGAATTTGGCTACCAGCCAGCTCCAATAGGCATATTTAGAAGGACCCCATTTAAGGTAGTACCCATGGTACTTGAATCCATTATTCAAATCTGTAAAGGTGTAGGGTAAAATATCCTTGAAAGAGGCCATCTCTTCATCCTTGAGTCCCCAATAATGAACTGTAGTTTTTTGAGTGTTTATACATAGACCAGAAGAACTACACTGCAGAGTTAGAAGGTCCACTATCATTCTCCATTCCCTCGGATCAGCCTTAGGCAAAATGAGAACATCGTTGACAAACATTACATGGACCACTATTAAAAGTTTTATTATTTTAATACCTGAGATATTGTGGTCAGTACTACTATTTGACAACATAATGCTTAGCCCCTCCATAATCAACATGAACAAATACGGGGATAAAGGGTAGCCCTGACGAAGTCCTCACAAAACTTTGAAAACATTTGTTGCCTCCCCATTTATCAAGACTGCGAAGCCTGCACTTGTTACACAACTCATTATCCAATCTATAAGCTCAACTCTGAAACTAACAGTAATAAAAACTAACCTAAGGTACTCCCAATCCACATTATCGTAGGTTTTTTTCAGGTCCAACTTCAGTACCAGAGATTTCTGGTTCTTCTTTTTTATACTATGGAAGCTTTCATGGGCAGTCCCGATAGCGTCTTGAATTCTCCTACCTTCCAGAAAGCCCAGTTGCTCTGAGAAGAGACACTTCGCTGGTTTCAATCCCATTTCTTCACCCTTGTGAGCATCACCCGATGCAATGAGTGTTAAGTGGACTATTCAAATCATGAGAATTATTGGTAAGTTGTGACTAATACTCATGGATATGGGTCATAGATTAATGACTTACACTACACAGTTAATCCCGAAAATGATATATAATGTGCTGCACTACAGAAGCCCCTCTATGCTAAAATAAAACTAATTAAAATTAAATTTAAAAAAAATAATTTAAAATCAATAAATAAATATTAAAAACAAAACATCTTATTTAAAAAAAAGACACAATTAAAATAACAAAATAAATTTAAAACCGCAAAAAAAAATCATTCATTTTGTGATTCCCAAATAACTCATCGCCCCATCTATCCCTACTACTGATCGCATGTCCATCCGACCACCCTTCCTCGTGCATAGATAAGGAAACAAACCACTTAAACAATAAAAAAAATAGACATTTACAAGTCATAAGTTAAAAGAGTATCAAATTCACCCACTTAAAATATACTAGATACAACCACTTTATAAAAGTGGTTGATATACGTCGATCAACGCTATTAATTTGGAAAGGTGAAAAATGGCGTTGATCGACATAGATCAACCACTTTTATAAAGTGGTTGTTGCTAGTTGACGGCCACCATGCCTTGAGGACGACCATTAATTCATTAATACATAATTAGTTTATTAATTAATTACTATATTAATTTAATATATAATTAAAATAATAATGTATAAATGCAATATATAAATTAAAGTAATAATTTGCATTAATGTATAATGTAACATATTAACTGATTGATGCATTAATAATATATTAAATACTTCAATAAATACATTAAATACATTACTAAAGTATTTTAATATATTAATAAATTATTAATACACTAATAAAG
>JASDQU010277610.1:0-14907 GCA_032191745.1 Picea mariana | reverse complement strand
ATTAGATCAGTAGCATGCATGCGTAGTCTTATCTTGATTGCAGGAAGCTTTGTAGAAGGGGCAGCAGCAGCAAGGAAATAGAAGGCTCAACGGAGGATCTACTTCAAACATCGTTAAAAAGGTGAGTTGATTCTTCCATTGTTTGCTCGAAAAGGGGTTGAGATTTTGGGTAGAAGGTTAAAAGTTCAATCTTAAGGGTCATTTTCTACGTATAAGTTTAGAGCCCTAGCTTATTAGTCCATAGGGTAGAATACCCAACAACACTTTCCCGTACATAACATAGTTAATAGACAACCTACGGTTGGTACACAACTTCCAGGTGGAACTGTCCCTTTGATAGGGGGACCAACCTCACCTTTAGGACAAAACATACCTCCTGCATTGGCCTAGTATTGGAATCAACTTATGAAAAACTTTCCTCAAAATGCTGGGGGGCAGCAAGCTGTCCCTACCATAGGCCAACCATATCCAGGCGTGACTAATCCTATTTGGGGTTCAGGTCAGACTACTCAACCTCAAGTCCCTACTCAAACTCAAGGTCAAAATCCTTGGGGTTACTATCCTATTCAACCACCACAGAACCAACCAGGGTCTTCCCTCTGGGGGCAGACTGCATACGGTCCCACTGGTCTACCGACAGGGCTTCCACCCCAAAGTCACCAGTATCCACAAGTGAATTGGCAGTTTCCTTTTCTTGCTACTTTGGATCTGCCAGATTTTTCTAGGATTCTTAATGATCCTATTCGTCACTCTCCCCAATGTCCTGCTATTCCTGCAAAGCTTCCATCGGACATTCCAAAATTCGATGGGAAGGTGGGAGAAGACCCAAATAATCATGTCATGACTTTCCATTTGTGGTTCTTGTCCAACTCATTGATGGACGACTCCATTCGACTGCGTCTTTTTCAACGAACTCTTACAGGTGCTGCTGCGAAGTGGTACATTGAATTACCACGAGGTTTCTTTTCGGATTTCAACACCCTTGCAATGGCCTTTCTAACACATTACCAGTTACTGATCCGTTACGATACCGGAACTGAGATTTTAACCTCTTTCAAACAAAGCTCTAGCAATCATATATCTGATCATATTCATGAGTGGCAACGGAGGTGATTTCTCATTAAACTTGAGCTTCCTGATCAGTTACTGGCAGAATGGTTTACCAAGTCTTTTGTAAACAAAATTGGTAAAGACATTGCTATGGGCGATTTTGTCATAGAAGAGCAGGCTACTAGTCGTGCTCAGTATCTTGATCTCGTTTATTTGCAAATGGGAACCTTGTATGATTTACTACCTGATTTACCTCGTCCTGGTAGTTCCAGCACTTCTACTACTCCCGCTACCTCGCATGCAGCTGATGGTGTGATTGGTACCACTCATAGACACTCACATTCCATTTCAACTACAGCCCCTAAATACAATTCTTCTAATGTTCAAAGTGCTCCGTCTCCTGCTCCTCCCGCCGGTAAAACCTCTGAAGTGAACGATGTTCAATCTCGCCGACCGGTAAGAATAAGTCTAAAAAAGGTAGAGGCAAGAATAAGGAGAGTAAAAACAATAATCAGAGTGAGAAAACCAAATCACCTCCTGTTGATGACCGGGATAAGCGCAAACCACGCTACCCTTGCCTTATCTGTGGTGACGATCACTACACGAAGGATTGTCTGAGACATGCCGAGGTTAACAAGTTCCTTCAAGGAACACCCAAACCCTCTACTCTGGCAGTCTTGTCTCAACCCTTCCCATCTCAACAAAAGGATTCATTGGTCATCCAAGACCAACCCTCTACTTCTACATCATCTTATGTTTTGATGTGCATCGGTGATTCCACAAAAGACAATGTTGCACTTACCACTAGATCTAAAGACTATACTCCTTCTAAGGAGAAGGTCGATAACTTACCTCCCGATCTGGTACAGCCTTCTCCGCAAAATCCACCTACGAACGGTCCTTTTCATCTCGAACGACCGAGTCTTGATACAGTTTTACGACCTCCGAAAGGTGTCGTTAAGAAGTCAACATTCAATCCTCATGCTCGGGCAACCCAAAACTATAGCATTGTCGAAGATCTGGCCCAAGCACCCTCAACGATGTCTGCCCTGGAAGTCCTTTAGTCTTGTCCTACACAATGAAGGGCGTTGTTGAAAGATATAGGTGGAATTGATCCAACAGATACGAATCTGATAGTCTTTAACTTGGAAGATCATATTCCAAGGTTACTCCCACAGCTTGTGTTTCAAATCCAAGTTGCTGTCACCGAAAAGAGAATTTGTTGGACTGTTATTGATGAGGGTGCCTCTACGTGTGTAATGTATTTTACTTGTTGGAAAGCCATTGGCTCTCCTCCTTTAAACGAATCCCAAAACACTTTGAGGGCCTTCAATGGCTCGGGTTTTAAGCCTTATGGTGTTCTACCATCATTGCATGTCACTTTAGAAGGTAAAACCATCCAGGTTGAAGTGGAAGTTTTTGATACTCCCCTCGATTATAATCTTCTACTTGGACGAAGCTGGGTCGATTCTATGCATGCTGTTGTGTCAACCCTGTTCTGTGTTGTATGATTTCCTCACCAGGGAAAAGTGGTTACGATTGATCAAATTGCCTTCTTTAATGCTGATACTCGTGTTGGAAACGTGTCATTCATTTCTAAAACCTCGTCGATTTATGAGAATGTTGGTTTCGGTCTTTTAAAAGACTCTTCGTTAATGGGTACTTTTCCCATACCTCCACCACCCGATATTCCACGCCCATCAGTTGCTTCCATTAATATGATCTCTACTGTACCTCATGAACTTCCTGTGTCTGCTGACCCTTGGATAGTCCCTGATCCTGGAGATCATGTTCGTTTCGGTAACGTTATGCCGTTAAGTCCGGTTGAGTCCGCTTATCAAGCCATTCAATCGACAAACCTTCCTACTTCTTCTTTTGAGACGTTGTCTCCAGATCCTTTCCGTGTCATCTTCCCCACTAATGAGACGATAATTTCTGTCATGGAAGCTACCCTTTGGGACGATGGGCATCATCGTTCCATCTTGTTTCTAGAACAACAGACTCTTGAGAATTACCAGCAGATTTCGACTCCGTCGATCGTTGTTGTTATATCCACTGCTCCCTAATCTACACGAGATGTGTTTGCAGAAGGGAACCTCAGTAACATATCTCCCATGGTACCCATAGATATTTCAATTAAACCTGGGATAGTCGAGAACGTTCATATTGGATCTTCGTGTTCTCCCGAAGAAATTGTCACTTATACTTCCTTGTTTAAAGAATTTTGTGATATCTTTGCGTGGAGTTATGAAGAGATGTCGGGTATTGACCCTGCTATCGTTGTTCATGAGATTAAGACATACCCTGGAGCTAAACAAGTCCGGCAGCACCTCCGTCCTATCCATCCACGTAAAGCGGCAACCATTAAACTTGAAGTTGAAAAACTTCTTAAAGCCGGTTTCATTTACCCCGTGGCATTGACAGAATGGGTTTCCAACCCCGTACCGATTGATAAGAAAGTTGGTAGTATACGCGTTTGTGTTGATTATCGGGATATCAACAAAGCTTGTCCAAAGGAAAATTTTCCAACCCCTTTCGTTGACCAGATTGTCGATGACTGTGCCGGCAGTGAAATCTTTTCCCTCATGGATGGATTTTCCGGCTATAATCAAATCAATATCGCTCCTGAGGAACAACATAAAACGACTTTTATTTGTCTTTGGGGTACTTTCGCCTACATAAAACTCCCTTTCAGTCTAAAGAACGTAGGTGTTACTTTCCAACGTGCTATGTCTTATGCATTTCACGATATCAAGCATATTGTTCAACCTTATTTGGACGATTTGTTGGCTCACTCTTTACGTAGAGTCGATCACCCTAATCATCTCCGAGCAATTTTCATTCGTTGTCAATTCTATCGCATTCGCCTGAATCCTCATAAATGTGTCTTTTGCATAGAATCCGTCCGTCTCCTCGGTTTCATTGTTTCACGCCATGGGATCTGGGTAGATCCTATCAAGGTCGAGGCGATTCTTAATCTGCCTCCTCCTTCTTTGCGCCAGTTACAAAGTTTGCAGGGGAAAGAAAACTTTCTTCATCGCTTCATCCCGAATTACGCTGAGATTACTCGGGGTTTTACATGTCTTCTAAAGAAAGGTTCGACGTTTGTCTGGGATACAGTTGCTAATAACGCTTTTGAAGCCTTGAAATTATCCCTCACGAAGGCTCCTCTTCTTTTCCCCCGAGATTATAGTCGAGATTACTTTCTTTATCTAGCTGCTTCCGAGTATACTATCGACATGGTCCTCGTTCAAGAGGATGATAACCATGATGAACATGTTATCTATTACTTGAGTAGAAGTTTATCATCCATGGAAATCAAATACCAACATGTTGAGAAGTTGGCCTTGCTACTATCCAAGCAGTTCAACGTTTCCGTCATTATATTCTCTCTAGGAAAACTACGGTGATTTCACATTGTAACCCCATGCAACATATATTGACACGTCAATTGCTGGGGGGCAAGTACTCCAAGTGGATTGTTATTCTCCAAGAGTTCGATTTAGAATTCGATCGCGCCATGTCAAAGAAATCCCTAGTTTTCACTGAGTTAATTTGTGATTTTCCCCACACTTCCATGGAAAAGGTAGAAGTTGATTCGTTACCTGACGAGTCACTTTTCCTTATCAATACCGATGATATTTGGTACAGAGATATCATTATATATCTCCAAACTCAAACTTTCCGACCTACTTTGTCCAGTGCCAAACGACGTCGCGTCCGTTATCAAGCACGTCATTATATTATCCTCGACGATACTCTATACCGTCGAGGCATTGACTCTGTCTTTCAGCGTTGTTTGAATTTTGACGAAGCCAAGAAAGAATTGAATGAATTCAATTCAGGAGCATGTGGTGGTCATATGTCTGGGTATGCTACTGCCCAGAAGATCTTACATGCAGGTTACTTTTGGCCTTCCCTATTCACTGACTGCATTACTATTGTTCAGAAGTGTCATGCCTGCCAGACTTATAATCATAAAATTCAATCGCATCCTGCTCCCCTTCATCCTGTAGTCTCAATAGGTCCTTTTGCTAAATGGGGCATTGATTTCATGACATTTCACCCTCATTCGACCAGGGGGCATGGTCACATTATTGTAGCTGTTGATTATTTCACAAAGTAGGCCGAGGTGATGCCGACATTCGACAATACTGGGAAGATTGCAGCCTTATTCCTTTTCAACCATGTCATCACTCATTTTGGTGTTCCTCAGGCTATTGTTACCGATCACGGTAGTCATTTTATGAATTATATGATGTCTGAACTTACAGAGAAGTTGGGCCTTCATCATGATAGATTAACGCCCTATTATACATAGGCCAATGGCCAAGTCGAAGCTATCAATAAGGTTCTTATAACTATGATTCAACGGATGATAGGAATCCATAAAACTAGCTGGAACACGATGTTATTTTCGGGATTGTGGGCATATCGGACATCTGTTAAATCTGCCACAGGATTTACACCCTTTCGTTTAGTTTATGTCATGGAAGCCATTCTACCAATAGAATGTGAAATCCCATATTTGAAGCTAGTTGTAGATCTCTTACCTAATACTTCTGCCGAAGAGGAACGTCTATTGTATTTGATGCGATTAGACGAGACTCGTCGGGATGCTACTCTTGTAATAGAAGCCCAGAAGAAACGCGTTAAGGCATAGTATGAAAAGCATGTCAAACCTTGTGTCTTCTCTGAAGGAGATCTTGTTCTTCTGTATGAACAAGATAAAGATGTCTTAGGAGCTAGGAAATTCGAACCAATGTGGCGTGGGCCTTACATTGTTAGCAAAGTGTTGGAAAAAGGAGCGTATGAGCTAGTGGATTATGATGGGGTACCTTTGAGTGAACCCAGGAATGGGTTGTACTTAAAGAAGTACTATGCATAAGTCATTTGTGCATGAGTACTTGTAGTTTATGTATCATACTGAGTGTGTGTTACTTTAGTTTTTCTTTTGATGTTATCTGGTCTCTTCCCTTACGTGACGTTCTGTTTGATTGCCAGATGTCGGAGTATTCGCTACCTTATATTGGCTTCGCCGACGGTGCTAGACGTAGTACTCGAAACGTAGCTTCCGCTGCATGGGCAATCTATGCCCTAACAAATGAACTCATATCTTTACGAGGTGTATGTATTGGCCAAGCAACCAACAACATTGCAAAGTATAGCGTCATTGATGCTATCTCTCTCGGAATTCACCATTTGGTTGTTCAACTTGACTCGCAGTTGGTAGTACTACAAATCAGTAATGTATATTCTATTCGAAGTCCTACTTTATTAAGGATATATTTGTGGATTCGCCTCTTGGAACGACATTTTGATTACATAGAATATCAACACATTCCTAGATGTCTTAATACATTGACAGATGCTTTAGCTAATTATGTATTGGAGAGGCATTTAAATCACTTATAAATCAAACACATTAAAATGTACACAATGTAAAGTAAGCTGGTAGAACCCATGTATATATATATAACGATCAAAGTTTGTTTTTACAAAATGTGTCCGAAGACCAAAATATCAAATTTGAAGCCCATGGCTTCTACATAATAACATCAATTATGTTCAAGATAGCACACTAATGTCCTAGCAACTCTGCAGAGCAAGCAACCCATAGAGGTAGAGAATCCCACAGTGTGACGTTGATCGCGTCATGGGATCTCCTCTAGAGGCATATCTGGAACATCGACCATCAAACCCTCTAAGTTCTGCTCCACTGTCAGATAGTCCTCGGCATACTGGGAAACTGCAAATGCTGCCTCTCCTCGACGCTGGACAGGAGAACTACCAGTAGGTCTATATGCCCCAACATCTGTGTTATCAAATAAAATTTGGTGTTAGTCTTTGGATAAATCTATAAAACAAAAAACATTTAAATATGTTTAAAATCCAAAAACATTTAAAAAACTTAAAAAAATTGGTGTAATTCTTACCAATGTCTCCCCACTGTGCGTCTTCAGGAAGTGTAAGGTCAAGATCGCCGTGAAAATCCAATCCAACATATGCATAATCTTCTACCATCAGCACCTGGCCTTGAAGCCAGTCGAAGAAGGTATCGTCATACCTGACAATCGGTCCTGCCACATATCTAGCCATGAGTTGACACCATCGTAACATCCGTGGATCCCTGGGACCCGGAAAGTGCCACTCAGCCTGGAGTCTAAACACTGGGACCCACTCACAGAAGAAGGACACCAGCAATGATCCATAACCAAACCGTTTTAGATCTCCACACCTGCTTTTGGTGAGTTGTTTTTTAAGACTACGTAAAACTGCGTCAGCCCAGTTGAAGACCCGGGGCTCAGTACACTCGATGGCATACTGAAAATAGCTCTGCAGAGCCATATGTGGGGCAGCACTTCCTTCCATCCGAGCGATAGTGAAGAGAATGGTACGGAGAGTTATATCAATCACTCCCCAAATGGCCACTTTCCCTTTTTTTCGTTCAGCCTCAGGCACGCAGTACTGGCGACAATACTCACTCATTTTTAAACCACCCCTTCGACTACCAGTCAAACTGACATAGGACTCTCGCCTGGATAGTCCAGTCAAGAAATAGATGTCCTCAATGTCGATAGTCAATGTGTGAGCTCTGACATTAAAAACCTGCTGATCTGGATCCCACATCCAGACAAAGTGTTCTAGCAATCGAACTTGGGCTCTCATGCCCGGTATGTGGAAATAATTCAAGAGACCGCAATCTCTTAAGGCAGCGATGGTCGGAGGGTGATTTTCAGTGGTTGCATTATCGTCCTCGTGTTCCCATTCTCTTCATTTGAGCACCATTATGATGGCTATAAACCTGCATGGGAAACATATGAAGATAATTAATAATCTTAAACATGAGGAAAGTTCTTTCTTTTGGCTAAATGTTATATAAAATTTTAAACTTTGCATTGTTCGCAGGTGGCCTATGGAACACAGTGCGAACTTCTTGCATGTTTCCTTAATCCCACCTGCGAGAATGAATCATTCTCGCAGGCCCTGTATGGGTAGCCTGCGAGAATCCTTCTACACGCACAGGGTTTGAAAAATGGACTTAAAACTTGACTTTTAACCAATGGAAACACAAATTTGAACCATGAAAAGCTAGAGAATGGAGAACTTACCAATATGATCCAGACGTCTCGTTGAATGATCGTCCGAAGCTCCCAGAAATTGATGATGAAGGTAGAAGGTAAAATGGAGGTTTTTTGCACTCAAATGGTAAAAGGGTAAAACAATATGGTAAAATGTATTGTGAATTTATTTTATTTACTTTCTACCATAATAAAAGTGGGTTTTTTCATGTTTATTCATTATTTAACCCTAATTACTAACATGGAAGTGAGTAAAATGACTTGCAGGTAACCTATGCGGATGATTATGGACAAAAACTTTTGCGGTGTGGTGTGATTTTGTTTGTTTTCTATGGTTTTGACTTAAAACCTCAAACGCTTTTTATCCGTTCTCGCGCTTGCAAAAAACATAAGAACGTGATCGAGCATTGTTTTATCTTTTTTCCGGGCTCGCTATAGTTACATGAAAAAGGAACCCCCCTGGAGTTATCTTTAAGCTCTTTTCAGACTCTCTAAACATGAAAAGATTGTCGAGCGATCTTGCTATTTTCACTCTCATTAAATTATTTGAAGTTACATGTCCTTCGAGCAATAGTTTACCCCTTTTTCGGTCTCGTTGGACTATTGTACAAAAAAGTCACTGAGAGAGTTCTCTTTTAAGCATTTTTCCAAACTCTATAATCTTGAAAAACCTTCGAATTTTCTATCTCTGGACTCATTAAACAAACATTGACTGACCTGTGATGGGACCGAACCACTCCTTCTTAGGGTTCGTTAAAAATACTCCGAGGGACTCGTCCGAAGGATGAGCTTATATCAACAAGCATATGTGATCCTCTTCAAGATTGCGTAAAAATAAAGAGGTACTTGCCAGAAATGGTGGGGGAAAATTTGGGAAAGGGATATGTTTTATCTTTATGTTGATTGGCAGTAAGTGTCGTTCTTGAGCATGACAGCTCCTATTCATCATTTGAAGCTGGTTTGGGAAATCCATTTCTCTCTCAGTTGATTTAATAACGAGGTATTTCCATGTGTCGTATGTAAGTCAATGTTGCCAAATCATTGGTCGTGTCATTCATATGTTCAAGAGTTGTCCGTCTGAAACCTCTATTTGAGTCGGCCATCTACAGTTATCCATTCATTCCGTGTTGGCCTTCCATGTGTCCGAAGTCCAATTGTCACATGATCTGTTTCACTTTCAAACTCTGTTACTCATTTCGTGTCACTGATGGGGGATACATCAAGGCCCTCCTATGACGAGGCTTGTTCCGTCGACTTCAACACATTATCCAGAATTAAGGCTTAGAAATTTTTCAGTAACTTGGAGCTTGCATGCCTCAATGGAAAGTTCCCTTCTTTCGACAGTAGGTTTACATCATTGACCCCTGATCGAGAGATTTCGTCGGGTGTTCGAAATCAACTCCTTTATTCACAGTTGATGGATTGTACTGTAGTACCTTGAGAGTCATTGACATCAATGGTGATATCCCTCGCACTTGTTAACGGTTACATCAATGACCAGTAATCAAGTGGTTTCTACCATGTTTGACTTCGACACATGTAATCGCATGGTTAGATTCGTACTTTGGACGATGAGATTGAAGACCCTGGATATTGTCTCTATGATCTAGGTTGTGATGGAGTATGTATAATTTGTGGCACATAGATCCACTATGTATGTTTCGTGGCTATGTCGTCTTGATTAAAAATTTGTCGCACAGATCCACAGTGTATTCACGTGGCTGTGCTATATTATGACTGCATGGATCCATAGTGTATCATTGGTGGCCATGACCTTTGTTTATGATGTCATCAGTTTATGATCTGAGTATGGGAATGCCTACCTCGGGAATTGGTATACATGATATTCTGCTGATGCTTGGATGTTTGCAGGTTTTCGATTAGATGTGCTCTTAGTTCTCGACACACACATGCAACTTACAAAGTCTATCGACTATCACCGATTCCACTCTCAGACTTTGGGGGGCATTCTGTTATCCGCAATTTTGGTCATTGTGACGATGTCATGATGATGTTATGATGATAGAAAATCAAGCTCTTCAGTAAGAACACTTTCCTGAAAGAAGTTACATTTGTTTGCTTCCAGAAATCATGTTTTTAAGGATGTTTGCAGGCTACCTATATATCTGCCTGCAGGAATGCCTAATTCTCGCAGGCTGCTTTAAGATGGGGTGTGAACTTCTCACACTGTAACTAATAGCCAGGGTGTGAACATGTTCCAAAGGAAGGAAAAAGATAAAAATCTTGAATCTTCTAGAAGGGAATCTTCTAGAAGCATGAGTTGGCTTCGAGTGGTTATTCAAGTGTTGGAATTCCAGATATCTTGGGATCATTTCCTATCCAAGTAACTAATCTATCTTCTCTTATATATTGAGGAGATTTCTCATGGAAAGGGTTAAGAAAACAAGCAGTAAGCTAGCTAGGGATTGATTATAGAATTAGTGCAAGACTGTATGGAGGAATGATGCTACAGCAGCAAGAGACAACAACAAGGTCATCACAAGTGGTTGATTTTCTTCATGCATGAGAAAGTGTGTGTGTCAGAGATAGAAGCCATCGAAAGGAGACCTACGACATCAAGGCTCAGGTTGTAAGTTTCACTTTCAATTAATTCAATACAACAATATCTCCCTTTCCCATAAAGATGATGTCACTTTATTACATAACTCCTTGATCATATGTATTGACTAGTTATTGAATATATTAATCTAACTTTACTTCGATTGGTTCGTTCTGTTGTGATCTGGATGGGATGAGAGCATTGGAGAAAAGTTTGGAACAACAGAGATCTAAGGAAAGTGTTCATAAGGTATGTCCATGATCCTCATTTCTCGGTTCATTCAATAATCTAGATCTAGGGAAAGTGTATTATTCTGTCCTGTTTTGTTCTAGATCCAGGTGGATCTAGGGAGATCGGTTTGTGTCCGCACTCACAAATTTATCCTATAACACTCCTCCATTGCGTGATCTCAAACATTTGATTTTCAGATCTATTTCATTTTCAACCATCTCCTTGTATATTTTGAAGTTTTCAATGCCTATAAATTCTTCCTGATCAAATAAACTGTAGTCATTCTTGTATAATCATCAAATAATATTATAAAATACTTTTCACCTTTCAAACCCTTTGTTCTAGTTGGTCCAAATAGATCGGTATGCACAATTTCTAGTGGTCTTGTTGTGGAGTATTCCTTTTATTTGAACTTGGTATTTGTTTGCTTCAGTTGTTGACAATGCTTGCATAATTTTCTTGTTGTCTTCACGATCTGGGGAATTTCTATGAATAATTACTTTATACTGATGTGGACAATATAATCAAAATTTATGTGACCCATTTGTATATGCCATGACCAAACATCATCTTCCTTTCCTAAACAACATTTTTCTTTTCCAATTCCACTTAGTACATATATGTTTCTTGAAGTTCTCATAGTTGTCACCACCACTCTACCTGAATATTATTGTCTTATTTCACATTTATGAGAATCAAACACAATTTTGTGACATTGATCACACATTTGACTGACACTCAAAAGATTAGGTTTCATATCTTCCACTAGTAGAACATTTTCTTCCTTGGCATCTTTACTTCCAATCTTGATTGTACCCCTTCCAATGATTATGGCTGAGTTGTCATTTCCAAAAGAAATTGAGCCATATCTTTTCTTTATCAAGGTTAGAAACCTGTCCTTATCACATGTCATGTGATTTGAGCATCCACTGTCAACATACCAACCACATTTCTTGTGTTGATCTTGTAGAGCGAGTGTTCATTCTTTATTTTTATACTAATTATTCTTTCTTATCCATTTTTTGATGTTCCTGTCTATGACTGTTGTTATTTTGTTGTGATTCTCTTGGAGGGACTGTCATTCTACAATTTGTGATCATGTGTCCAAAGTTTTTTCACTTGTATCATTCCACCTTAGTGCTCAAGGATTCAAACTTGTTGTAGCTTCTTCTGTATGTTTCACTAGGCCTTCTTGGATAACTATTTTGTGCATGAATTTTATATTTGTTTATTTTTCTACTAATTTCTCTACAATTTACATCCTTATGTCGAAAATTGTTACATGAATAACATAAACCAAATAAGATAGTTTGATACTTGGGATTTGAATATCTTATGAAAGGAGTTACTCTTCTGAATCCTTCTTCTTGAGACCTTTTTCGTTTTGACTGTCACTAATTCTAGAATTTGAATATTTTGGGTGGTGGAGAGTCTATGTGATAAAACATCTTGTATTCTTCCTTCCTAAGAGATCCCCTAGTTGTCTCTTCATAGGTTCTTTATTTTTTTTCTTGATCTATAGTTTTGGATCTTGAGCCTTTTTCTATCTGATTGTATCCTAGCCCATACTTTTCATGATGTGGCCTTTAGAGATATTTTGCATGTTTTTCTTTTGAAGGTATTTTCTCAATGCGACAATATATGCTCTAGTTCAATTGTTTTGCCTTCTTCAACTTATATTATTAATTTGGTGATCATCTTGTCTAGTTCTTCGGAGTTGGAATTTTGTGTTTCCTCTTTTATTTTAGTTCTATCTGCAGTGACTTGTTTTTCTTGTTTTCCCTTTTTATAACTTCTATGTCACTCAAAAATTCTTATCTGTAGTCAACTTTTGCCTCTTCATATTCTTCTATGGTTCCTTATTCATCAGAATCTTCTATTTCCATGAACAAAACCCTTTCTGTCTCACTTTCACTGACTTCATCTTCGTCTGATGAGGTGGTGTCTTCTTTGGTGCAAAAGTGTTTCTTGAAAAAATTATTTTTGGTTCTTTTTCCTTTGTATATGTGTTTTATATTTGAATCGTCTTCTTCATTTTTTATTTTTTTTATGGGGAAATTTGTTAGCGAAATGAACAATACCATCACAATTTAAAAAAATCAATGGAAGCTTACCTCTATATTTGTCAGTTCCATTTTTCAGTCTTCTAACAAATTTGGCTACTTATTCATCGTCTTCTAAGATGTCACTGATGATGCTATCTGAATTTTTCCTTTTTCTTTCCCTTTGTCTTTGAATTATTTCATGCTTTGAATGTTTCTTCTTTTGTAACTAGATTCTTTTGTTCTATTCTCATTTCATAGGTTGTGAATATTCCATGTAGCTCATCCATGCTTATCAAATACATATATGTTATTTATTCTACTATTGATATATTAGGATAAAACCTAATTGGAAGAGAACTTATTACTTTTTGAACAATTATAGATTCATCAACTTCCTTTCCCAATCCTCTAATTTTATTCACTGCTTCATCAACTCGTAAAAATTAAGCTGCAATATTTTCTTCTTCCTTCATCTTCAACTGTTCAAATTGACCTCTGTAAGTTTGAAGCTTTTCTTCCTTGAATTTTGCGTCTCCATAAATATTTTTAAGTTTGTCCCAAATATCCTTTGTGGAGATGCAATGCATAACTTTGACATATACCGAATAAACCAAACCATTCAAGATAGCATTTTTGGCTTTCAAATTATTTAGACTAAGTTTCCTTCCATTATCATTTGTTGGAGGAATGACATGTTCTTCATATCCATCCACTACTGATTGACAAACCTCAAATCCCTATTCTTGTACATATGTTTTCATCCTTCTACTATGGAATTCATAGTTATGTCCATCAAACTGTGGTATTCCATTGTTATACATATTGTTTCTCTCCATCTGTGTTCTACTGGTTAAGCTTGTTCCTAAAGGAACATGTTGCAATACTGATTGTTGGATTACTTAGAGGGGGCTGAATAGGTAATAGATAAATTTAATCCTTTTTAACCACATTATATGAGTGTTGTTAATATTTATCATCAATTTATCAATATCATTCAACAAGTGCAGAAGAAATAAACCATGAAAAATGAGAAATCACACACATACACAATACACTAGTATTTTTACGTGGAAACCCAAAGGAGGAAAAACCCACATAACTCTTTTTCTTATATGTATTTAAGAATTAAATTCATTAGAAGCACCAACTTCCTTTGTTTTCCAGCTGCAAATGGAAGGAGGCTCCAACCCCCTATATTTTTTAGGCTACAACCTGAGGGAAGCTCCAACTCCCCAATTCTCTAGCTCCAACCAAAAGGAGCATACAAACTCCTATTTTCTCCGACTACAACCGAAAGGTGGATACAACCACCTATCCTTTTCCCATCCTTCCACCCTGAAATATAAGTGCCAAATAGATGATGAAACCACTACCACACTATCACTATGAGATATACCAGTTTGAACATGTTCCAACCTATTCCAACAACCTGCAACCAACCTATACCAATAACATGTAATCAACATGTACTAGTAATCAACCTACACCAACAAAAACCAATACATATGCGACCTATATATGTTGCATCTCACATATTTACATGACCTATATATATTGTAGCATACGTATGTATGTGGTTTTTCTATATCGCAAATTATGTACACCTTCAGAAAGATAGGGTTTTCACCTTCCTGAAACTCAGACTATTTGTTTCCTCTATCACATCAACCTATAGCTTGTAACTGTTTCAAATTTGTAGTTTTTCCCTATGCATACATCATTATACATATCCCTTAACCAAGTGCATCTATGTATCTCTAGTTTTTGGACACACCTACCACACTTAGAGGGGGGGGTGAATGAGTGTGGGGCTCTTTTTCCCAAAACTGCCCTCTTGCACAAAAACTCATCAATTAGCATTCAACATTTATTCATTACCCATTGTTGTCATTTATAACCAGTTAGATGTGAGCACATATCAACAACATATATCAGCAAT
>JASDQU010277608.1:3033-14907 GCA_032191745.1 Picea mariana | reverse complement strand
TGTAGCTGTCAGTGCAGACATGTGGCACCCTTATCAGTCATGACACGTGGCATCCATCTAGCACGGAAACATGAAACTCATTTCAAGCATGTTTGGACATGTCTTCAACCTATTTTCGAGTGACACATATCACCCCTCCATCTGCGACATGTCAGCATAGTGATGTCAGGCCTCCATTTCAGATAATCCTCCATGAGGTGTTCTTGTTTAGTGCCACAATTAGCGTCATCTCTAAGCAGGGTTAGGAGGATCCTAGAGTTGGAGAGTAGATGAACTTTAGCGGGGATGTTAATTCAATAGAGGTTCCCATATCGCGGACTAGGGCCATATCAATGACCATGCTCCATTGCGGGGATGCAACATGCTCGAAATACAAAATTCTTGAGAAATCCCACAATCGAAACCATGGTATAGTGTAAGAGCTACGTGGAATTTAGTGGTGAATTGCGGGCCCAAAAGAGTTTTGGGTCCAAACCACCTTTGACAGCCCCAAAATCACGTGCTTATAAAGTGTCGAATCTGAGGGCACCGTGAGGCAGCCCACTAGGCATTAAGCCTCACCCCGATCTTGACGCAAGATCAGTTAACAAAAAAGGAGTGGTGGTTGAAACCTAGACTCACTCCATAAATAGAAGGCGTGGAGGATCTAATCGTCGAGACAGAGCTATCAGTGTGAGGTACCATGATGGACTATTTTTCCTATAGGCCCATGTTGAGTTAAGTTTGCTTCTGACAGGAGGATACATGCACGGTCTGACAGAGGAAGGCGCAGATGAAAGGCTTTGAATGGAATGGCCAGATCGCATCCCTGGTAATTTTTGGACTGATATGAGTATAAATAGATTAGTTCAATATTTTGTTGAGGGGGTCAACTGGTTGAGCAGAAATCCCTACAGTTTAATGTTTTGATGCCAGATTTGTTCTCTGGTTATGTATAAAACTTGATACTTTTGCATTAATATAAGTTAGCTTCTCTCATCTCTTTGTAAAAACTATGCTAAAACACTCGGGCATGGAGGATCCAATCGAGGTTCGTAGTTATATTGTAATGTAGGTTTGATTACAGTATTGATGTGACCAACTTTAGTCAGCTTCTTTTTTGTCTTATTCCCTCTTACGCTAAAAGGCTTGGGCATGGAGGATCCACTCGAGTTGTTGTATTCGCATGGTAATGTAGGTTTGATTATTATGCTGCTGTGACATATTTCAGTGTCTGAAGCTTGAGTTCGAGAGTGCTCTTGAGCATGATTTTTTCTTCACCAAGATGCTTGAAGGTTGGATGCCCATGGAAGTCTTGTTCACCTCTCTCACTAAGTCTTCCTTCTTCTCACACTTAAACTCAAATCACTTACTAAATTTAATGAGGACCTCACTTTCCCGTGCTTTTCTTGTCCAGTTTCTATGTAAAAATCATTCTTGTACTAAGTTTGTCCATTTGACCTCCATTCATAAAAGAAACATACACCAAACATTATGATGGGTATTGGGATTATCCTCTTTCAATCAGAGGGTGACTCTCAGTGATAACATTAATGGTGTCGTTTCCGGGGAATGAATTGAAGAAATTTCCCTGGGATAGAATGATAAATAAATTATGATTCTGAAGGTGCATTAGAGATCAGTAACTTGAAGATTGCAACTTGCACCTGATGACTCCACTATTTCAGTTGTGGCTCCCAAAGGCAGACACACAAGGTCTACTCCATAGATTCCCCTAGCAACACCTGAAGCTGACCCATAGAATATTATCAATAAGGGAAAGGCCTCTCAAGAAGGACTTTCAGCTGTTGTACCAGGTGAATCTGGTAATTTACATGATTCCTCTTTTAAAACACCAGCAGCTGTATCTAATTATCCTTTTATATCATCTGCTGGAGTTTCCAAAAGTTTAAATTTTGGAAGCTTTCCTACTAAAATTCCCCCTTATAGATTTCAATTAGAAGGAGAAAGTTTTGAAACTCTTGTTTCTTCTGATATTGTATAGTGATTTAGACCCAGAAGCTTAGAATATTTTTCCACTTTGGGATTTCCTACTCCTCCTCCTATTAAAGTTGTTTTATCTAAAGAGGGAGAAAATTCTTTTCCTTTGAATCCTATATCATTCTCCCCCAACACTCATCGTTTTCCCTTTCCCATAGAAACAAAATTGTAGTCATACCTGCTCCAACTCCATCTTTCCCTGGTTCTCCAACAGTTCACATCCGAATGGCGGGTGCTAATCCTTCTAGGAATAGGATGGTTGGCATACTGGCTGCTAGATATTCCCCTCTTTTTTTACCTAAGCCTGTAAATTCTCTTGGAACTGGAGACTACCTTGAGTGCGTGCCCTAGTTCACAGGGGAGGGAGACATAACTACAAAAGAACACCTTTCATCTTTTTATAGATTTGCAAAAAATCGTAACATTGAAAATGAAGATGTGCGGATGAGATATTTTGTACAGATCCTTGATGGTGAGGCTAGGAAATGGTTTATGGGCTTACCTCCTAGATCTATTGATTGGATTGAAGTTCTGGATGATTCATTCTTAAGACATTGTGGGGATAAAAAAAAATTCCTTTATTATATTATAGAATTTGGGGCACTTAAGAGAAAAGAGGGGGAATCTATTTCAGACTTCTCAAAGAGATTTAGTAAGATGTACAATAATATTCCCACTTAAATTAATCCTACAGAAACCTCTGCCAAGCTTACTTATGCTAGTTCTTTTGACCCTGAGTTTTGCCTCCTATTGAGAGAAAGAAGAGCTACCTCCTTGAATCATATGCAAGATGAAACGCTTGAAGTAGAGTCCAATATATTAGTAGTTGACAAGTTTAGGAGTAAATCTGATAGAGACAGAAGAAAAGGTAGGACTGAAGCTTCGACCTCTGATTCCTCTGTTGCCTCCCCTCAAGTGGATGAGTTGACAAAACTGGTAAAATCACTTTCTGCAGAAATAGAGAAGTTGAAATTTGAAGGAAAGAATAGCTATAGGAACCCCTAAAATGTTGTTAACAGGGGTAATTTCAGAAGACCCAATAATGCTCCTCAGATCATCCAAAGAGATCAAATAAATAGGGATAGGGATGATCAAAAAGTCCAAGCCCCTCTCCAAAATAACCTAGTTACTAATGAAGAAGGAGAAGAAGAAGATGCTGATCTAGAAATCCATTGTCTTGGTGATACCTCTTCATCTCCTCATTTAACTCAATTCACATATGAAGAGTCTCTCATGGATAGACAACTTAATGAGATGAGCAAAGGAGAGAGAGCCAATGTCAGTCCAAATAGATACAACCTCAGGTCCAAGAAGAAAGAAGGAAAGCCTAACATTCCTGATCAACCTACTAGAGCAGGGAATCCTGCTAAAGTGGTAGTAGCTAGAAGCAAATAAAAAGAGGCACAAAACCCACAAGCAGTGGTTAAGAGCCTTATCCCAGAAGTAAAAGAGATTCTGAAACCTCCCTCTTCTTTTAGCTTTGAGAATGAGATTCAAAATATTAAAATTCCTGTACATTTCTTGGAGCTTGTTAAAATTGAGGATTTCAAAAGACACCTCTCTAAAGTGTTGCAGCTTGAGCCTTCATCTCATTCCACTGATTCAGTCAACCACCAAGATGAAAATCCTATTGTCATACTGGAACCTTTGGTTGAGGATAGAGATGACTCCTCCCCTCCTTTCTATACCTCATTGAACATCCACGATAAGGTATTGCACAAATGCTTGATGGATTCAAGGGCATCTCACAATATCATGCCTAAGATTGTCATGGAGGAACTCAAGTTGGAGGTTACAAAAACTTACCATGACTTGTACTCGTTTGATTCTAGGAAGGTTAAGTGCCTCAGGCTTATTAAAGACTTGGATGTTTCCTTGTTCCAGTTGGCAATGAAAAGCGTGGTCATGGATATTGTGGTTGTTGATGTCCCCCCTAAATTTGGGATGCTCTTGTCTAGATCTTGGATTAAAAGACTAGTGGGGCACGTTGCATATGGATATTTCATATGCCACTATTCCTATGTTTGGGGGAGAGCATAGAAGGCTTTACAGGGAAGCTTAACTTTCTTACATTATCAGTGATGAAGCAAATCCGACCAGCCACCCCATTTTTGTAGTAGACACTAATCTAGGAACCAATATGTTACAACTCACTGATAGTCCTCAAGAACCTATTGAAATTAGAAAGCAACCCATCACCTCTTGTGAAGACCCTCCTTCCAATGTCTCTGTTTGGAAAATGTTTTTTGATGGGGCCTCTTCTAAGGAAAGTGTTGGGGCTGGGGTAGTTTTCATTTCCCCTACCCAAGAGACCATATCTCTATCTTTTAAGCTTGAATTTGAAACAACAAACAACGTGGCATAATATGAGGCACTTGTTTTGGGTTTAAGAGCTGCCAAAGACATGAATATTGAGGAGCCAGCAGTATTTGGAAATGCTAAGTTAATTGTCCATCGGGTCATAAATCTGTATCAGGCTAAGAACCCTAGATTAAGGGCCTACATAAATGAAGTATGGGATCTTGTTGACAGTTTCTTCTTGGATTTTAATATCTCATTTATTCCAAGAAGGGAAAACTTTATGGAAGATTCATTGGTTTTCTCAGCAAGTAATTTCAGGGTCCCTTTGCCCCCAAAGTTGAAATATGAGGTGGAAGTAAAATACAAAGCATCTATTCCTGACAATGTCAAACATTGGAAGGTTTTTGAGGATGATCTTGAAATGAAAAGATTTCTTGAAACTGTATATGAATATTTTGATTTGCATATTGATCAAGACCAAGATACTGAAGAAAGCCCTCATGCTGATTCTTTTCTGAATAAAATTGTCGCCTATCATATCGTTCAATTTCCAAGTAACCATATTCCAAAGGGACTTGTCCCTTTAGAGATATTGTTTGACATAAATGATGTTGTTGTAAAGGTTAAAGGTTCAACTGAAGAGGCTGATGTGACTGAATGCAATTTAGGAATAGAGGAGGATCCTAGGTATGTCAAATTGTCTAGCACCCTGTCAAAGGAGAAAAGGGTCAAGTATGCCAAGATTTTGAGGGAGTTTGTTGATGTTTTTTCTTGGAAATATGAAGAATTAAGAACATATGACACAAATATCCTGGAACACAAAATCCCTTTGAAAGAAGAGGCCAAACCTTTCAGGCAGAAACTCAGACAGATAAACCCCATGCTATTGCCTATTATGGAAAGGGAAGTAAAGAAGTTGTTGGATGCCCAGATCATCATCCCCTTGAGGTTTTCAGAATGGGTGACTAATTTGGTCCCTATGAGGAAGAAGAATGGAGAAATCAGATTATGTGTACACTTCAGAAATTTGAACAGGATCTCCAAAAAGGACAACTACCCCTTGCCAAAGATGGAACACATTTTACAGAAAGTGACTGGTTCATCCAGGATGTCTATGATTGATGGCTTCTCTGGCTACAATCAGATTTATGCCCTGCCTGAAGATAGAGAGAAGACAACTTTCACTACTCCTTGGGGTACATTCATGTATGCTAAAATTCCCTTTGGATTGATGAATGCAGGAGAAACCTTCCAGCGAGCCATGAAAATTGCCTTCATTGGGGAAAAGGAAAAATTTATAGTCATCTATCTTGATGACATTACAGTATTCTCAAGGTCTGACAAAGAGAAATGTCATCATTTGAAGACGATCTTCCTGAAGTGTAGGAGGTTTGGTCTCTCCCTCAATCCTAAGAAATATTTAATTGCTATGATAGAGGGAAAATTGTTGGGGCATATTATGTCAATAGAAGGGGTGAGAATTGATCCAAGTAGAGTAGAGGCCATCCAAACCTTATCTTTTCCCAGATCTAAGAAAGAGGTTCAATATTTCTTGGGTAAAATCAACTTTCTGAGGAGGTTCATTTCAATTTTTTTTGAGTTGGTTAAACACATTACAACCATGCTTAGAAAGGGAACGAAGTGAAATGGATTGTTGAGTCCATAAATTATTTCGACCAAATAAAGAGGGCTTTGACTGAAGCACCTATGCTCATCATCCATCACTATTCTAAGTAATTTCTAATATTTTATTTTTCCTCATATGATACATTGGCTATTGTTTTTCTACAGAGAAATACAGAGGGGTTAGAGCATCCTATTTCCTTTTTCAGTAGAGCATTGAGGGATGCAGAGATGAGATACAATATAATGGAGAATAAGGCATATGCTTTGGTCAAAGCCCTCAAGGATTTCAAAATCTATGTCCTGCATTCAAAGATTATTGCATATGTCCCCTTAGCCTCGGTAAGAGAGATATTGATCTAGCCAGATATAGATGGGAAGAAAAGAAAATGGATTGCCAAAATTCTAGAGTTCGACCTGGAAATAAAACCCACCAAATTGGTGAAAGGCCAAGGTTTAGCCAGGTTATTGGCTAAATCAAATTGCAAGGCATTGGGGATTAATTTCGTGAACAAACAATGAAAAAATAATCAAACTGAGATTGCTGATAAAGACGCTCGTATAATCCACAAATTAGCAGAATTCACTTGGTATAACGACATCATATATTTCCTGCAAAATTTGAGGCCTCCCGATGGTTTGGAAAAAAACAATGTGAGAGATTTGAAACTCAAATCAATCAAATATTGTCCCATTGATCAGTTTTTGTACTGGGAGGGTCCTCTGGGAGTTCTGTTAAGATGTCTAGACGCACAAGAAGCCCAAAAAACTATAGTTGATTTCCATGACAGCTTATGTGGGGGCCATCATTTCTGGAGGAACACAGCTTATAAAATCCTTAGAGTTGGGTATTTTTGGCCCAGCCTTTTTACTAATTTTTGTGCAAAGATTAGGGCTTGTGTCAAATGCTAAAATTTTTCTAGAAAGCAACAACTCAAATCTTTTCCTTTGAAACCTGTAATGGTTTCTGGACCTTTTTAGTAGTGGGGTCTTGACTTCATTGGAAAGATCCACCCAGCCTCAAGTGGTCAACACAGGTGGATTTTGACTGCCATTGATTATTTTACCAAATGGATAGAATCCATCCCTACAAGGATTTCCTCCCACAAGGTAATCATAAGATTCCTTGAATATATCATGTCCATATTTGACTATCCAATCAGGGTTGTTACAGACAATGTTGCTTCTTTCAGAGCTGAACCATGAATCAAGTTCTCTGAGCAGTATGAGATTACACTAGTCCATTCTACTCCTTACTACACTTAGGGAAATGGTTTAGTAGAGTCCTCTAGCAGAGTCCTCCAAAACAATTCTCATAAATATCATCAAGAAGTTGTTAGAAGACAACAAGAAAGGTTGGGATTCAAAGTTGAAGTTTGCATTATGGGCTGACAGAGTTACAACAAAAGGGTCACTTGGAATTTCCCCTTTTCAGATTGTGTATGGGGTTGAGGCTATCTTTCCTACTCAACTTGCCTTGCCTGTGGAAAATTTCCTCCAGGACTACCAAGAAGAACTCGATGATATGGTCAAGAGGATACTGCAGCTGGTAGAAGTACAAAATACCAGGGAGCAGCTACTTGATAAATCATAGGATCATCAGCAGGGAATAAAACGATACTTTGACAAGAGTGCAAGCAAGGAAGATTTTCAGATGGGGGATCTGGTGCTCAAGTGGAATGCCCCCAAGAAAGAAAAAGGCAAACATGGTAAATTTGAAGCCTTATGGATTGGCCCCTTCAAGATTTCTAAGGTATTTTCAAACAACACTTACAAATTGCAGAACCTGGAGGATTCCAAAGTTTTAGGTGGCCCTGTCAATGGGAACTTTATGAAAAAATATTTTTTCTAAGTTGTGATCAGTGTCCCACCATTGTAATTACCACTTTTTTTTATTTCCATTTTTAATAAGAGACTCCATAATCCAAAACTAAGGCACTAAAAATGTGCATTCTTGGCAGCTCACAGGGAGCATGCTATCCCCCGTGGAGCTAATGTTATCTCATGAAGTTGTCAAGGGTCGTAGGTGCATGTTGATAATACCTAAGTCTATATACTTACCCCGTCTCTCTCTCTCTTTCACAGGCTAGGTCCTAAAAATTTTCCCTTCGATTGGTAAAGTTGTTTTTCCCTCCTGTTTAAGCGACCTGGTTTCCGTTGATGTCTTACCTGAATAAGTCTCAGCCCAAAGATTTTTTGTTTTTCTCTAAGGATGAACACTCATCGCCTTTTGTTTCAATCACTAGTCCTTTTGTTTTCCCAAGCCCACAACAAGCCGTCCAAATCTTTGTTTACACAGGAATCAACCATGGGCACAAAGCGTAGCTTTCAGAATAGTCCATTTTGGGATTGAAACACAAGAAAACATGTAGGTTCAGTTTTCAACGGTGGAGATCCCTCGTGAAGATCAGATCAACGGATCACGTGTATTTGGCATGCCAAATTTGCATGAGTTTTAGGGTCAATTAGAAGCCTAAAGATCAACAAAAGGTTGAGTCTGGGCCATCCGATCTCATTGGGGAGAGATCGATGGTGGGGAAACATTGTGGAAGTTGGGACTCCAGAGGATTGTAAGAGTTATTCATCCAAAAATTCTGAAGTCTCGAAACCTGGAGCAAATATGGGCCATCGATCAAAGGGATGCATGGCGGGAGATCTGAGCTGCGGAAAAAGTCACTGCGGGATTTTCCAGTTGAGGAGTGTGCAAAGGTCCCGAGGAGTCGAAGCCCGAACTATCAAAGTAATTATGAGCTCTTGATCTTCGCAGCAGAAGCCAAGGTCCATCCAAGAGTGGCGCGTGGAAACAAAAGTGGGGCTTCCCTAGATCATAGATCACGATCATATCAATGAATCGTGTGTATTCGACATGCCAAATTTGCACGAGGATTAGTGACGAGGCAGAAGCCCCGGAGTTGTAGATCAAGCACCACATGTCCTTCTCCATCAGATGATATATATCTACTTTGGGAATCCAAGCTTCAGGAGTTTTAGCATCTCAACTCTCGGTTTCATCCAGAGCGTTTGAGCGTTTTCTCCCAGAGCTGCAGTTCAAGCACCACATGTCCATCCAAATCTAATAGTGCTAGTTTACTTCACGAATCCGGGCTTCGGGAGTTTCATCATCTCCAACCCTGAATTCATCTGGAATGATTTATCCTAAAGTTTAAGATCAAGTGCCATGCATCCCTCTGGATCGGATGGTCAATATCTATTTCAGGAATCCAGGCTTCGGGAGTTTCAAGATCTCTACTCTCAGTTTCATCTGGAGTGATTTCTCCCGAAGTCCACTGATTGTTGTCACGGGTCCAACCGAATCAACAATCATCATTCACTTCAGATATTCAACATTCATTTTAGGTTGCCACATCACTCTGGGCCCATATTTATGCCCGCTCTACATGCAGACCCCTCTCGGGCTCCGAAGTCCAAAGTACACGGCAGCTGTCAATGCAAACATGTGGCACCCTTATCAATCATGACATGAGGCATCCATGTAGCGCTGACACATCGCACTCATTTCAAGCATGTTTGGATGTGTCTTCAACCTATTTTTGAGTGACACATGGCACCCCTCCATCTGTGACACGTCAACATAGTGACGTCAGGCCTCCATGTCAGATCATCCTTCGAGAGGTGTTCTTGTTAAGCACCAAAATTAACATCATCTCTAATAAGGGTTAGGAGGATCCTATAGTTGGAGAGCAGATGAAATTTAGCGGGGACGCTAAGTCAGTAGAGGTGTTACACATCAAGGTTACTCGCTTTGGCAAGTGTCGCATGTTGCTCATAAATGTCACAAGTATCAAGCAAAGAATACTACCATGATGACGACACTAAAGAGACACTTAAAATGCCTCAAACACTTGATTTGAAGAAAGAGGAATGGTTAAATGGAGATAAGAACCTCTTGCCACCTGAAAGGAGCACTTAATTTAAGGTTTTGGGAGAGAGCGCTCCCCTATATCACCCTTAGGAGCGCTAGCGCTCCCCTATCATGTGATTGGGAGCGTTATAGCACCAAAATACCCTTCTGAGGGAGCGCTATAGAATTTTAGAACACTGGCGCTCCCCTTGAGCCTACTAGGGAGCGTTATAGCGCCCTGATGCCCCTTTTGAGGGAGCGCTGTCTAATCTGGGTAGCAGTTGATCTGTTGAGGAGAATAAGGGGAAGATCTTTCAAGTTTGGAAGGAAGGTGCATTCGAATTCCTGGTTCAACCATGATCTTAGGAGAAAATCCATGATCTAAGGAGGGAATTCCTCAACTTACCCTAAAGATACCTCAAGAGGTTAGGCCTCTCTAAAACTATATAAGTAGGCTCTATGATGGTGAAAAAAGAGGAAGAATTGGAAGCATGAAACCTATGATCTCATAGGAAACATACAGTGAACTGGAGGAAAGTAATCAGTAAAGTTGTTGTCGTCCGAATCGTGGATGTTTTGAGCAAGGGTTAGACAAAGGGGACTTGACGAAGCTATCGCATTTTGCATCTACGATTGTAAGCTACTTCTGTCATTGTTCTCATTAATATGACACGCTTGGCCTGTTTCTTTCTAGTTTGTGTTTAATTTCACATGAACTTGTCTATGATAGATAAATCTATTTCAAGATAATATCAATAGAGTAGGAAGTGGTTGTACTATTGTTTGTCTACAGGGCTCATCGAGGAGTGAAAGATTGGAGCTCAACTCGGAGTGTGTAGGGACAAATGTCGATAAAAGGTACTTCTTTTCTCCTTCCTCCTCATGCATTAGTTTGTACAGATCTGAAAGGAAGTCAGTGTCCATGTTAAGCATCTTCTATCTTAAGAGTTAAGAGTCTAGCTCTCAAGAGGAGATCTACCTGTCCGCAAGAAGATTTTCCTTCAACGAAAATTGGTGACTCCATTGGGGAGGCCTTGAATCGAAACTTTTTGGTTTTTATTTCTCCTCATAGACCTTGTCTTACCCTTTGATTGTTTTCAGACCTGGTTCACCCCTTTTTGCTTGATTTCATGAGCTGATTGACTCCTTACCCCATCACACTCAGATTGATTGCCAAAATCCGACTGAAATTTTGGATTTTTTGACATTTTCATGAGCTTTTTAATCCTTGCGCCCTTGTGGCTATGTTGACAGAGCACCAGTGCTCCCTGGGTATGTTAGACAGAGTGCTATAATGCTTGTTTCCCTTTATACCAGAGCGCCAACCCTTTTTTGGCAGAAAATCTTTCCATAATTGCTTTTTTTAGGGTCTAGTCTCTGTGTTTCACTTGCTGAGCCTCTCTGTGAGTCAATGCTTCTTCCCATTCAACTTTGACATCCATCCTTCTGAGGAACAAATACCTTGTTGTTTAGATTTTGTAGCCTTGTTCATTATTTTTGATTTTTTTTGCTGTTGGGAGTTTGAAACCAATGCAATGCTTTTCTCTCCTTTTTGATTGAACGGGAAACTCTGGTGAAGGATATCAGAAGTCTACAGATCTCTTCATTTTGTTTTTGTTGAGGTCATTGTTCTTCGACATCTCTTTTTGCGTGAAATTCTTGTTTTTCTTTGTTTTCTTTTTTCTTCTTGTTCTCGATCACAATGATAGGGTGTATTGTTTGTATGCAACCTGCTTATACTTGTCTGAGTTTCCTTGATCCAAAAGGTTAATTAGCAGGAGAAATGTTGTTTTGAATTAATCATTATTCACACACAAACAATAAAGAGACATCTTCATGATTGATTTGCATATTAGAAGACATTTCCAAAAGTTTTAGCACCACATTGGATTTGATTGAAAAAAATTTGTTTGAGGACATTCCTTATTAGTGCTTGTTAGTGAAAAGAACTCTCTCTCTCTCCCTTAAATAGATATTCATCGAAAAGAAATGACTGCTTATCATATTTGATGCATTTTTTGGGGATTGAGTCATCATTCCATTTGTTTCACTTCCATGCACCCTTTTTGAGTAAAGAACATCTATAAAATGAACGCTAATTAAAAACT
>JASDQU010277602.1:4555-14818 GCA_032191745.1 Picea mariana | reverse complement strand
AGTCTACTCTAGCAAGTATAGATAGAATGATTTTCTTTACTACAACACTAAGTGCTTTTGGAATTGAGCATATATAGTGCGCAGCTATCTTTGAAACAAAAGACTTCCCTGGGTTGATAATTTATGTTTCACTTGGTTGTTTGAAATTAATTAAGAAATTATAGTGACCAACAGAGCCCTAGAGCGTTGAAGTCCAAGAATTTCAGTCGATCGTTAGATCAAGGAAAGGGATTCGAGAGCATTGTGGGCCATCGAATCTAGAAGTGGTAGAAGGGTATAAAATTTTGGGCTTCGTAACTTCGCGAGTTCAGCAAATACTAAGTATATTGGAGAGAAAAACCACGAAGCATCGAAGCCCTAAAGTGTTGAATGCACAGAAGTGTAGAGCCACGAGGTCGTGCGAGCCATCAGATATAGAGTAGTGATTGTGGATCGTCCATGTGGTTTTTGACGTGGCTTATGCCACATGGAAGGGATGTCATGTGGGGACACATGTCACCCAGATTTTTTAACTTTTGGACCTTGTTTTGTCCATTTTTAAGTGAAACGTGGCACATGTGCCATGGGTCCATGTCACCCTAGATGATGTCAGCATGCCATGTCATCTCTGGGAACATGTGACTCTAGGGGTGTCCAAGTTTCTATCAATAAAAATTGTCGAATACCGAAGTCGCAAAGTCACACAGGAAGTCGATCTGAGATCCCTTTGGGACCTCTCTCAATCATTTGATCGAGAAGAGGGAGACGAGGTAAGTACTTCAGAATATTGTCACTCCAGGGAAGTGGAAGACTCAGAAATGGAAATATCTTGGAGCCACAGAGCACCGAATTTCTTAAGTGTGTGAGAATCATCTATCTCAATGCTTGATTAATTCTTGATTTTCCTTGGATGAGCAGGGTAAGCATTTCGTAGGATTGTCACTCTGAGGAGGTGGAAGAATAGGGAATCAAAATATCTCGGAGCCTCGGAGCGTCGAATTTTTGAATTGGTTGAGAGTCATTTGTCTTAAGGATTGATTAAGTCATAGTCATTGATCTCATTGAAGCCTCCAAATGGGGGTAGGACCATCCATTCGATGAAATATTAAATCTCGACCGTACATTTTTTCTAGTGGATTTATTAAATGCTTCAGCAAAGTGTAACTCCGGGGGAAAACAAAAGTTGACAAGGGAAAACAAATGAAGGCCAAAGTCTGGAGGACTTGGTCCCAATGTTGGTCCCATGCTAAGGTAAAAATGGCATGTAATTAAACCAACCCTTGGACTTGGTGTTCATGCAAGCTCACGTGTGGAAGAATCTGAAGCAAGGTGCTAAAGGTTGATTAATCTCGCAATTTTGAGCCATGGTCACGTGGAACTTGGTTTGAAGGAAGCACCTCTACAGTTCTCAATTTTTTATATCCGCTAAGGGGGATGAAAGTGGTTTTTCAGGGAGCCCTAACTTTCATCTATGATATTTGATTGGGGAAAGAGTATTGTCGTTGGAATTCAGAGGATTTAGAGGAAAATAACAGGGATTTTTATAATATGAAGATTGATATAATTGAATAGAAAATATTTTGGCAGGATTAGAGGTATAATCAGATCAATTCTAGTCTAGGATTATATGTTACAATCATGGAAGCATGACAAAGCTTACAATATTTGGATGAGGAAATCAAGAGCTACAGAAAAATTAATGAAGGTGGACAAAGAAATCAAGAATAGTGGAACAAAATTATTAGTCAACAACTACAGTATCTGAATAAATTGTAGGTACTACAAAAGAAAGAGCCCTCACATAGGATATGAAGATAGCAGTTTAAATATGTCATGGATGGGAATAAAAGGAAAAGTATGAATCCCTAGCCTTGAAGGAGGAGAGGTGTAGACTTGATCCAGGCCCCCTCTCTTCTAGGGGCTGTGTAGCCTCCCGGTCTAGGATCGATCCAGTATTTGAGTCGGATCAACTCTTCGGGCCTCTTATTGACCCTGAAACCTTGTCCATAGGCCTCTATTTCTTTCCCCTCACTTGAAACATCCCACGATGACCTTTGAACACCCACAGAGTCTCTTAAGGGACCCTATTCCAAGATTATGGGCCAATCTGATGATACCCGAGGAATTTCAGGACTTCTAATTCCACCTGGTTCATGTTTGTGCTGACCTAAACCATTCGGGCACTTTCTCTGACTTTTTGTGCCACCAATTCTAATTCTTAGGGTTTAGCCTCTTTTCCTCTGGCGAAAACTACACATGACCTTGGGCTATGATCAGGCGTCTCCTCAAAGGGTGCTTCGGAGCTTCGAGATTTGGGTGTTTTCGCTTCACCACTCACCAATTATTTCAAACTCTGAACTGGCGAAGTTATGAAATGACGTTGGAGGGATCAACGGTCCCTTCTCCATTTCTATATTACCGGCCCATAGAAAATTTGGGCTCCATCACTTCGGCAAATTTTGAACCACTTCTCCTCAAAACCTCAGGAATAGCAAATATCCGAAGTTCACAATCTGATGCCACATGTCCTCATATAATTGACATCTTTGATTCACTTTGGGAATCTGGGATTCGATAGTTCCTGAGTCTTCACCCACGCAAACCTCTGGAGTGAAATCCTTTTGGAGTGTCATATCTTCTGACACACATCCTTTTCCAATGGACGTCTCAAATGAACTATGGTGCTCCAACCTTTGGGAGTTCTCGTGCCTTCACACTCCAATTCCTCCATAGTTAATTTTCTCTGAAGTGAAAGATCTTCCATCATGCATCATCTTCCAATGGACAGTTGGGATGACTTCGGGACTCCTGCCTTTGGGAATCCTCGCACACTTCACTCTCCAATTTCTCTGAAGTTCTCCCGCTCCAGAGTGCAGGATCTAACGAAACCTGTCCCTTTGGCTTGGATGATTCAGATCTTCTTCAGCTCATGGCTTTGTTATAACCCTAAACTGCACCAGATATGCATACCTAGAATCAGGCCATCTTACTTTCTATCTTTGCCAAGCCATCACTGAACAACTCTTCTATTGAATTTTAGATGGATTTCCATTGTGGGAAAGGATTATAGTGTGATTCTTATGATTCCCATGGTGTCCTTATGATATGACAATGGTAATATATTATCCACATAAAAGGTTGCTTGAGAAGTAACAAGGGGACCATGATACCATAAGAGAGAAAGAGGAAATGGGGTGCATGGGTGATATGGTTTGACACTTGTCCTTTGAAGTAAAAACTTACTTACCCAAGATTCCTTAAAAATATTTCCCACTCATCTTTTAATTGGGTGTTCTTTTGGATGTTTCCTCATGTTTCTTGGGAAGGGAACACTTGTCTTATGTAGAATAAACTTGGGGGGAAACCATTATTCACCCTCATTCATTAATGATTCTTAGACTCTCCATTCTACATAAGAACATTTATTTACCACGTGCATTATCCATTTTCATATCCAAATTATCTTCTTCTCATTGTTCATGGCAGAACTTGTGTGGAAACATTGTTTTTATGCATGCAAACAAGGAAAAATCCCCATGGAATTATGGCTAGGAAAAACCTATGGGGAGTGGGGGATTTGCTTGTAATAAATGATATGAAATTGGATGGTTTTGAGGGAAAAACCATGGTTAGAATGTCCACAAGAGGTGAAGTAAACACCATTAAAACCTGCAACCTTGTTAGTGTTGTTCATGGATATTTTGAACTGAGTGGTTTCCTTTAGGTCATTCAAAGTGTGAAACCAATATTGTTGGAATTTTTTTTCCTACATTGGAAGGGAAGAAGATATCCAAGGGACTATGGAGTAGATAAAAGGGATATCTCCCTTGTGATATGACATATAAGAGAAGCTCATGATAGTCGGTGTCTAGATGAGGGCCTAGAGTGCTCAATAGTGAGCATATTGGCTATGTCATGAGATAAATGGGTTGGCGTGAGTGAGATTAGAACCTTGTAGGAGATTCCTTAATTGTTTTCATTGTGTTATTGAGGACAAGAGAGTTCCATAATGGTTGATGGCTAGATGTTGGGATCCTCCCTAAGGGTGTAATTAGGGGGCCAAAGGGACCACTAGAGTAGTAATGATATAGTTATGGTGGTCATTCAATGTAAAGTGGAATGGGTCCATTATGGATGTTATTATTGAATAAGATCCATTAGTCAGTTAGAATGGAATACATGTAATGTGGCCTCATTAAATAAAGTCCATTAAGTAATTAGGAGGTGGTTATGATTAGGTTTCTCTAGTTAGATATAAAGAGAGACATAGTCCTTATGGATATGTATTGAAGTATTTTGTGTTCGAGCTTAGCTCAATGAGAGGTCACCTTACCTTAAAAGGCAAGTGAACAATAGTGGATTTCTTCCAAAAGGATCATTGTATAGTGTTGCCATGCCTGAAGGGTATTTTTATATAATCAAGTAAATGGGACTTTACAATATTAAGCTTGGATATATTATATGTGATTTAATTTTTATAACTAAGGTAGATAACAATTGGTATTGGAGCTCCTTCTTGGGAAAGAAAGTGGAATAAATTTTTTTCCTTCTTTTTGTATATTTTTTCCTAAGAAAAAAGAGGTAGAAACATTCAGATATATTTTTGTAGCTTTGTGTGCATAGTATGGGAAAACCAAGTCTAGATTTCAATTCCTCTTGAAAAAACATCCAATTTAAAAAAGAAATGGTTCCAATCGAAGACTAGGAAGTGGAGATATCGTTTATTTAAAGTAAGTTATTCTAGGGTCCTTTTTGTGAGAACCATCAATATTGTAGAGAATATATCTTTTGACAGAGCGCTCATATTGCAACTAGACCAATGTCATTGGATAGAGGATTTTTGGGGGTTTTATTTGATATTATGTTATTATTTTTATCAATATTCAATGCCCCCAAAGCCTCATAGTTCCAAAGAATGGAAACAAATTGAGAGGATCAAATTGCACACATAATACAAGATCTTAAGGAGAGCTAACAACTTCTTGAAATGTATAATGGTATTAGTGAAGAGTATAAATGAGATATATTTTCTTGGTGGGATTCAAAGCATGATCGTGATGGTTGGTACATGAATAACTGTCTTTTCTTGGAGGATAATTACTTTCACTTTCCATTTTGATGCCTCTACTCCACCTGATGTATATAATGTCTTTGAGGTTACTTATGGGCTGATGATGTCTATTGGTGTTCATTTTGGACAATCTTAAATGGTAATGTTCCTTTCAACTCCCGAATTGACCTCTTACAACCATGAGGATGATATTTTGGATTCTATTTATTTGGATCCACATGAACGTGGTGGGAATTTTGAGGACATACTCAAACATTAGTTGAGCTCAAGAGTCATCATTTGGGTGTCAAAATGAACTACCAGGGATGGGATCCAAGTTTATGGACGAGCTTTTTGGATTCGTTTAGCATTGCAGTTAGTAATTGCACATGGGACACTGACTATTTTAGCATGGTGGTCATCACTCGTACATGGGACCTAGATTTATGGAAGAACTTCTTGGACTACTCGAGCATTGGGAAAAACCCTTTCACATGGGACCCTATCTCTTTGGACTACTTCATATTTATGATTAGGAACTGTTGGGCTCGAGATATGATCACTTTTATGACAGTTATTATGCACTTTTGCCACATGTACATATGTGTTTTTCATCTTTTGAAGGAGCGTTTTGAAGAATTTTATGATAAAACGGTATGATCGACATAAGGTACATATGATTCATGTTTAATGATTGTATCGAGCATAATTAATCATGTTTTCACGCTTCCAAGGATCTGATTCACATTTTTTGATGTTACAGGGCAAACATGCACTACGTTTCTGCTTCCGGCACTTGATTTAGCACTCATTCTGGCACTCGTTCCGGCACTCGATCCGGCACTCCGTCCAACACCTCTTCCTGCACAAAAACGGAGGGAGATTTGGCGGTTATGGTATTGGCGGCCAGTGGGGGTGAATCATAGACATGGGTTTTTTTCATCCTTATCCCCTCCAGCTACTGAACTCTTGACAACTCGATTGTGGGTTGTTATGGTGGGTGATTATTGGCTCGCTCTATTTCGACAGTTAGGGCACCATTAATGAAATTTGCCAATTTTAGAAGTGGTTCGAACCTCCTGTGGTTGACCACTTGGTCTGTAAACATTATAAATACCACTGTGGTGGTCAGATAATTGTTAAGAAGTAGAAGAATTCGTGTGTTAGAGCCAAAAACGATTTTGGCTCTGTTTTTGCATTTTTCAATTGCCAGAATTGTATAAAACTGTGTTTCTGCATTTTAATGGTGAACTCCTTTTCCTGAGCTCATGGTGTGCTTTTAGGGAGTGACCACGACTTGATGGGGGGAAAACCAGCAGTCTGGTAACTGATTTTTGTGTTTGTTTATGTATTTCATAGATTAATTGTTCTCTTTATTTCCTGTACATGCATTTCTATTTTGTTAATTAGTTTGTTGTTAAAATTTAATTTGTTTTGACTCTCTTTTGCAGGTTAGTATAATGAATTGTGTTAGCATGCATTAGTCTCGTAGTTAGGAAGGGATCTACAGACTCCTAGACTAATCTCATGTGTAGTTAAATACTAGATTATGTTTTTATCTAAGATTTTAGAATCAAGTTTAAAATAGAGTTTTGAATAGCATAGAATGGCATTTTAATTTGGGTTTTAATTGACAAGGATTTGATGGATGGACATGGTTAATTCTAGTTTTTAATGATAGATTGCTTATTTCAGTTTTAGATAGATCTTGCATACTTAGTTGTTGATTAATGTAGTTGTTAGTTTACTTTTTAAATGGCATGCTTTAATTTTTGTTTTTAGTCATTTATTTATTGCAGTTTGAATTGCAAGAGTAGATATAGCATAGTTTTCATTTACGTTTCTTTCCCAGAATTAAATTGCAAATGTATTTCTTAGTTAATAGCTTGAGTTTAAGTATGAATTTTTCTTATGTAGTATAGAAGTATAATGATGATCTCGTTATGTTGTTGATGGTTCATATATGAATATGCATGGTATTTAACATTGTTTTGTCATGGCTAAACTCTCATTGGATTGTTTAATCCATACCTTTCACTTTGCCATTGAGATTAGTGTTGAACTTATACCGTTGGAATTGTCCTTTTTTGTCAAGTGCCATCGAGATATCATCCGACACCGAAGACATTCACACAACCACCAATATTATAATTGAATTGCCATAAGTTAAAAGATAGTTTTCCTACTTTCATAGGTTAAAGATAGTTTCTTGTTTTCATAGCTTAGGAAAAAGTTTTATTGTTGTTGTAGGATAGATAGACTTTGCTTTGATAGATTAGATAGTAGTTTGCTCATTATAGATTAAGCATTAGCTGGTAGTTCTTCTTGCTTTCAATAAAATGGATTTCCTTTCATGCATTAGAAATAGTTCTGCATTGAGCATTTAGTCCAGTTGCCTCTTAGATTTCCTTTCATGCATTAGAAACAGTTTTTCATTAAGCATTTAGTTCACTTGCCTCTTAGGCTATATAGTTGTTCAATGAGAAGTTTTAGTTTGATTGCTTGTAGTAGTCAGTTTCCTTTGCTTACTTGTCTTTTTCTTTAGTAGGTTAGTTAGGTTCCTTTGCTTACTTTTCTTTTGCTTTAGTAGGTTAGTTAGGTGTCTTTTCTTACTTGTTTATTTGCTTTAATAGGTTAGTTAAGTGTCTTTGCTTGCTTGTTTATTTATTTGCTTTCACAGGATAGTTTCTCATTGAATGTAGGTTGGCAAGTTAAAACAGTTTGCTTTTGTCATTTGGTTATTATGCTTAAATAGTTGCTTTTGCTTGTTGTTATGAACCAGTTTTCTTTACATAGGGTTTTTACTTGCTTTCTTAGAACTATCCATCGTTCCTTGGCCCAAAAGTACTTAGGTTACCTAGTTTCAATTTGCTTAGTAGGGTTTGCTCGTTAGATAGCTTTGCTTACGTAGATTAGCCTTAGATAGCTACCTTCATTAGTTAGACTATACTCCTACCAGCCCTTCTACCTTTGGCATATATTTGGCTACAACTCTAAGTTTACTTACCCTGGGTTGACAATTTAATTGAGGGTTTTTAGTGTGTTTTTATTGCATATATAACACCCATCATTTTTGGTGTCGTTGTCAGGGAGTTGTCTTAAGGTAAGAAGTAGTTAGGAAATAGATCATTCCTAGACCTTAGCATTAGATTGGTGGTGGGGGGACTTTAAGACAAGAGGTAAGAACCCGTGCATCTACTATAGCAGGTTCCCCCAAACCCAATGGTATTTTTTCCTTTTGTTTTTTTCTTTCTTTCATGAATAGACCTAGAAACCCAATGGTAGATTTTTCTTTTTTCTTTTATGAATAGACCTAGAGATCCAAAAGGGAGATACATTAAATTTAAATCAGACCTTTCAACCAAGGATCCTTCCGATCTTTTCGGGGGAAGGAACGTTCCACTCATAAGCTCTGCAAACAGATACTGAAAAATAGGAGCTAGATCAACCCAAAGAGATAAAGTAGTCTCTGAAGAGACTAAGACAGGGAGCACTATAGAACAGAAAATTGAAGCATCAATAATAGTGGGATAGGAGGCAAGACCACTCGAGCCTTTTGTAGAACCAAACAATACAACCTTTGTTTTCTTACCACCATTAGGAGATCCTAACTTTATGGACATCATCTTTGTGTGAACCAAGTTTTATCAAATGGCAAGATGAATTCAAATGAAACCATTAGCTCGAGGGAACTTTCTCAAATCCTAGCAGCAGTCGGGATTTGTTCTTTTCAGGAAGAATGCATCTTGACAATAGCCAAGAACTTGTCTACCTCTCTGAAAATATTAGAAGAATCAAGGTCCTATGAGCTAAAAAATGACTTTCATTGCCAAAATGCGAAGGAAGATGAAAAATTATGGACTACATCTAGTGGAGAGCAATCATTAAGACCTAAGATTGAGGAGTTCTCAACATCCATCTCAGCAGATCCTTTATGTACTTCAGAAATCAAACATCCAAAAGAAAAGGATCTGCACAACATGATGAAGGAGAGAATAGAAATTACTGTTGATGAACATCAAGATTACATTGAAATTTGGTTTCAAGAGGTCATCAAGCCACAATACTATTCTCTTCTTCAACACCTTTTGATTCCCAAACAAGTAGGTTGGTTGGTTCTTCATATCTAGGTAATTACTGCAGTAAATTTTTCATATATGGATATGAGTATGTTTCTTATCTTGCTCTGCACATGGTTACATTGGAAGAGCTCTTACACTTGAATAAATATTTTCCCTTTCTTTTTAGGTAGGGTAGGATAGTAAATAAAAGTTGTATATTGTTAGTTTATCTTAGAGTCTAATGCAGCCTCATTTTACATTTTTATTTTTTTTTAAAGAACTATGAGATACATGTTCCTATGACTTGATCTCATTGATCTCATTAGTTTATTATATTTTAGAGTGTGGTTTTTGTAAACAATTTTGGAGATCTCTGTAGGTATTTATTTCACCAGGAGTAGACAGTTTCAAGGAGATATAAAAGAAGAATTTTTCTTCAAAACATTGCTATACTTGAACCTTGTTTTCTTCTAAGCATCAAATAATAATGACTTGTTGTAGTTAGCCATGTTTTTGTAAAGATTTTCATATTTTTGTTCTTAAGGAATTTTAAAAAGAAGTTGCTCTTGAAAATCTTCACCACTATATAAGGAAGTGATACTGTAACCATCAAGCTTAGAGGTCTCTCGTATAGTTTTTCCAAGAAACCTGAGTAAGTGATTCAAGTGTCTTTATCAAAGAGTAACAAGGAGGTCTAATTAGCGATTAGTCATGGAAACATCAAAATAACTACAAAGGAAGAAAGTAAGTTGAGCCTAGAGATATCTTTATGTTCTTTCTCAATGGTACCATCCACTACACACTAAATAGCTTGATTATATCATATATTTAGATAGTCCACGTCTGCTTAAGTACCCCTTACATCGGGACAATCACTAAGTAATATAACGGAAAGTCTTCCTCAAACATAAATACCATCCCAATTGAAAAAAAAAAAGAGAAATAAAAAGTTGTTTTCAGAGATGTTCCCCCATCTTCTTGCATAAGCAATCTTATACTAAAATATTAAAGGATGGAGGGCCAGTCTATGAGGTTTTAAGAGGCTAACCCATCGGGATACTGAACAGGTCTGCTGGCAGTGGGTACTGGCATGTGGTATGACTAGGTAAACCCATTGGAGTACTGAACAGGCTTGCTGGCAGTGGGGCATTCTACCTAGCGAGGATGGTAATC
>JASDQU010277598.1:0-13647 GCA_032191745.1 Picea mariana | reverse complement strand
AAACATGTTTAATTAATATTTATATTAATTAAATATGTTAATTTTAAATTATCATTTTAATTAATAAAATTACTAAACCCCTAGCTTAACCCCTATCCTAAAGTATAAATACACCTCCTCTCTTATCCTTTTGATAATCTATTTTTTGTGCTTATGTTCTCTTTCAAGAAGTGAGCGGATCTCCTACTATTGTTGCAGCCCCCTTTTTGCAACTATTGTTTGAGTTTTTCCTATGGTGGCTCGACCCTTGAAGCTTCTCTTGTGGTGGCTCGGCTCTTGAAGCTTTTCCTGTGGTGGTTCAGCCCTTGAGGCCCCTTCTTATGGTGGTTCGACCCTTCTACTAGCCAGTGTTTCTATTTGCAAGTCTAGACCCCTCCAAGAAAATGTTGTCACCTCCTTGCAGTGAGCTGTGGCCTCTCCTACCGAGATCTGGCCTCTACCCTTTGATCCATGGCCTCTCTCTAGCATATATGTCCCTGTCCTCTTGAACCACAACCTATAGACTGTTTATCCAAGAAATCCGTACCCCTTGGCACAATGGTTTTGCTTGTTGGAAAGTTCTGTGTGTATAAGGATTTGATCACAAAAACTTTCTGTGTGGTGTCTTAAGTGGTTTTCTCCTACTGCTGGCAAGAAAGTCATTTCATATCTTGGAAAGAGATCTAACCTATATGGTAGATCTATGATCTTGAATTTTTCTGAGCATATCTTCAGTGGATCTTATTCACCTATGTGTGGCTGCTCTCCTTCAATAATTTGAGGTAAGTATTCCAGGTAAGATCCTCTAGTTAGATCTGTAAGTTGTTATTTACTTTCTAAAGGTTATCATTGATTAGATTTGCTTTCTGAAACTTAGATCTATTTGTCCTTTCTATCTGAATCTTGCTTCTAGTTTAGATCTATTTTAGATCCACTGTTTAGATCAGTTTCTTTAGTTCTAAATTATATCTATTATTTAGATCTCTCCTTGAATTAAATTTGCATAAGGTCCAGTAAGCCTGTATCAATACTATTTTCTATTTTGATGATCCAATGTTTACTGACTAAGAGATATATCACTGGTTGATTTCTTAGTCTGTTCAGATCTAAGTATTGTGTGTACTTGAAAATTGATTTTTCTTCCTAAGGTTAACAGTTCAGGATCTATGGATGTATTCTAATTGCTCTTCTAACGAAAAATTTTAAAAAGACTTTTTTGTTCTACATTACTTCTCTAATTCTAACAAAAACATTTGTGTCGACTGAATGTAAAAGAATTACTTACTCATCTTCATCAACAAAGTCATGTCCAGAGTTTACAGATTGATTTTCAATACGAGCTTACCTAGAGTTTTGGATGACATGAGGAGCTATCTACAGCCAAATCCAAAGAAAAGAGTGGGGGATTGTGTACTATTCATGCACTCAACAATAATTTGGGTTTATGGCAACTTGTCATGAATCCCCTTACCTATTGCCTATTTTTTTGGCCCCTAGAATCTTTTCCCTTGAATTCATCAGGTAGATAATTATATCTGAGACAGAGAATTTCCTAAAGTTTCACAAAGACTCCAACCTGAAGTTCCCTTTTATCATTGGCCCTTTCATTGTCAAAACTAGATCATGTTTATCTCAGGTCCAAGCAAAGCTCAAAGAGTTTGATTTTGCACAGCTATAGGGAAGAAGATATGATCCACACTAAATCATATCCAAGAGAAGATTGATGAACAAACAGGCCCCTTATGAGCATGAAGAGGTTGAAGGTTTTGATAACATGAAAAACCTAGAAGTCTGTGTTGATATGGAAGCAATATTGCAAACAACTCAAACGTAGCAAGTGGAGGCAACCCTGCAACAAAGTCAAATACCACAAGCTTCTCAGAAAATGATAATCAAAGCTCCTAAGATAAGTGTTTATAGCAAGAGAAGCAGTTCAGAGGTCATGGGCACAAGTGATGAGAAAACAAATCCTAATAATATGAAAGTTTCACAGCCATTACAGATTGTGGATTTAGAAGAAGAAGATCCTAGAGAACAAGTAAATCTAGATATGGTGGAAAGTGGTACTAACATTGTAGAGGTTAAGAAGGAAAGCAAACTCCAAAGTGAAGGCAGCTCAAGAACCTTTAGCAAAAATAAATATATCTTTGATAGAACATCTGAGGCAGTTTATTAATCTAAAGAACATTTTGAAAAATAGTATGGTGAGAAGGGAAACATAGTTCTGGGTGAGATGAGGGATTTAGTCCTTGAAGTGGAAAATATTTCTCAACATAAATATTATTTGTTCACAGTAAGAGATGTTGAAAATAGGACCCTTAACATTGCAGTTGCAGATGAAGACAAAGTCTCTGAGATAAATATAATATATGACAACATCAGTGCTCCAGACAAGGTCAAATTCCATAAGCATGCCAGTGATATGTTGTATTTTGATTATTTGAGTTTAAACTTGAAGAATTCAAAGCTGTCATCTTATGCAATGAAATTGGAAGGGCAGTTGAGGCAGGAAAAATCATCTAGCAAAGCTTGGCAGACTCAAGTCAAGAGGATGGAATCTAAAGGCCCCCAAGGTTTGAAATCCTCATTGGATGAGAAAGAAAAATTAATTCAAAGTTTGAAGAAGAAACTGACAATGTCTGCTATAAAGAATCCACAAATAGCAGAATTGGTTGTTCTACAACAAGATAAGGAAATACTTCATCAAGAGGCATTGGACTACAAGGCTAGGGAGTTGCAGCTAGAACGAGAAAAGGTCAAGTGGTCACAAGAGCAGAAAAAATTGCTAAACAAGGTTGTAGTTGTAGCTCCCGCTGCAGAAGTCGGGTCAAACATTGAAGGAATTGTCGAGGCTATGTCAAAAGTTAGCCTTAAAGAAGGAGAAATGAAAGGGCTAAAAAGAAGCATAGAGAAATTGAAGCAGGAGATAAAGGCAAAGGATGAAAGAATGGTTCAATTTCAAAAGGAGAATTAAGTCTTGTAGGAAAGGATAGATAAATTGAAGATGAGGTTAAGAGGCAAAGGCCTGTTGCAGGGGGGCAAGCACATCATCTGGGACTCTATAAATGTTGAAGGTGCCAAGATTAGAGTATATTTGAATTTCATTAATGATAAAGACAGTATAACCATCACATCCAAGAGCAGGTGCATTGTTGTGAATGGAACTTTAGCAAAGAAACCATCAGGATGGGCCCAAAATGCCATAAATCTACTCAATGTTGTTCCTACTATAGACCTTCAGACTATTGGGGTTAAATACAAAACTACATTGATTATCTAGGCCATGAGGGCTATTTCTAAACATAACCTATTGAAATCAGTCCAAACCAAGGCAACAGAGTGTACAAGAGTTCAAGGATTTGTTCGAAGAATTGTTTATCAAAGGACTTCCAGCTTTTTGGTATGGAAAGGGAAAATTATATGATTAAGAAGAATATAATTCTTGCCTGACTCAGTGAAAAATGGATCACTCCAAGTTCGAAACCTTGGAGGAAAATCTAAAGGGAGCTACATTAGTGGAGCATCTGATTACAGACTTTGAAATTCCGAATCAGTTCAAAGCAGTCAAATTGGGACTACCAGTCATTTCATATGCTTCCTGCATTGACCTAGAGATCCTGATAAAGGAAATGATAGATTATGATATCCCTTCAGACTTGCAATGGAAGGAGATCGTACAGTTGGGTAAGACAAAGTGCAATTTTCCAGGGTCTAGTAGATGATGGCCAGATGTCACTAAAGATGGTAGATCATGTGGAAGACCAGAGCAGAACAAGTGGCAAAGAACGGGACTGAAGCGCTAGAGGATTCATAATTTGGATCAAGAAACATTCCTTGCTAATCATTGTAAATGGTTTCAAAAGCTGAAATGTTTCTATTTATCATTGTAAATGGTTTCAAAAATTGAAACGTTTCATTTTAATCATTGTAATCGATTTCAAACCGAAGGAACTCAACTTGTATAAATATTAGGAGTTCCAAATGTATTAGGCGTTGGCAGAAGTGCAAGGGAACGATTTTAGCTATTTGGAACTTGAATGTAATTTTCTAAAGTTGAATAGAATTCACATGCAGAAGTCTCAAAGTTTCCATGAAAAGATTCTAATGGTGGTGGTCTGAGTTTTGTCTTCTCTCTTTTTATGTATTTCCTATATTTATGATTCCATTTACATTGTCTTCTGTTTAAATTGGATAGTTAAAGGCCCATAATTCATCTTGTGATTCTCTCGGCTTAAGAAATTTAAACTATGTTAAGTTCTTCCTAACTAAGTCAGAATTCATTTATTTAATGCTCTGATACAGTTATATGTTTTTCCTTTCTTCTTACACTCTGGAAATTACAATTTATAACTCATATTTATTGCCTCATTTATCCTTTATCCTTTAGAGAGTTATACCGACCAGTCAATGCTTCTAATTGTTTCAGAAGTTTGACTCCATAGCCCTAAGTGTCCCTCCCCTTCCTTGTCATCAAAATTATAAAAAACCCTTCAAAGCAACAAAACCTAGCCAGTGATTTGTTAAAGAAAAATCATCTATTAAATACCAAGTGACAGGAGAGAGCCCTCTCTAAGATGAGTAGGATAGTACCCAGCTCTAAAGTGGTTTGTAGGTTACCTCTGTCATTTTTTTTATCAACCAAACAAATTTACAGAGTGTTAACATTTTGGTGCCTTTGTCGGGGACGAAACTGAATATTTTCCCGAGGTAAAGAATGATTTAAAGCTTCAGATTTGATTCATGAGGGTGACAGTGAATCAAATACCTTATTGGTTGAGACTAAATTTACCCTAGCGACTCCATTATAAAGAGACCAGTAGCATAAAGTAGTTCAACAAGAAATCCTGGCTCCCAAGAGAATTCATACCAGAAGAAATCTAGACCCAGAAGCAATAAACCTGTGTATGATCCTGAGAAAATTGTACACAAAAGAAAAGAAAGGCCAATAAGCCCATTTTTTTGTCTAGACAAAAATCTATCTTTTCCCAAGGATGGAGTAAAAAGCATTGAAGACCTTGATTTTGATTTGAAATTTGAGCAAACTTTGTTTAGAACTAAATCTGATTCCAGTTTGAATGAAATCTTCTTTGATGAGAAGAGGTTCCAAATTTTAATTTCATTTGTCTCTATTAGACCCACCGTGATTCCTATTCAGAACAATCAACAACTTCAATTCCTTACTGCCACCATTGCATCTAGGTTTTCCCCTCTTGTTTTACCTGCCCAGTTACATGATTTACCCTGGGACTATAATCAGAGGATTAGGTTGTATGATGTTGAAGGAAATGTGTCAGCCCAAAAATGCTTAGACTGGTTTATTGATTTTGTAGACCTAGAAGAATTAGATTATGAAGATGCAAAAATGAGGTTATTTGCCTAAAGTCTCACAGGTGAAGTTAGAAAATGGTTCAGAGCTCTCCCAACAGTAAGTATCCCAGATTTTGAGGCCTTTGAAACAATTTTTCTTGCAAAGTGAGGTGACAATAATAACCCCCTTTAGTTGCTAACCCAATACAACAACATGAGAAGGTCACTTGATGAAACAGTACAAGAGTTTTCAGCTAGATTTATGAAAGTTTACAACTCAATTCCTATTGAAGTAAAACCTCCTCCTAGAGCTGCTCAACTTAGATATGTTGATTCTTTTGAGAGTGGATTTACTCTTTTGTTAAGGGAAAGAAGATCCACTTCACTAGATGATATGATGAGTGATGCAATAGAATTTGAATTAAATCTAATGGCTTTAGGAAAGATCGAATATAATTCTGACAGAGACATAAACAAGGTCCAAGATAAAGCGTAACCTTCAGCCTCACATTCATCATAAGAGAGGTTTAAGTTGATGATGAAGACCATGGAGAAACTCATGGAAAGGATGTATTTAGATAATAATCCTAACACCAGAGATCAATTTGATGTTCCACCCAGAAACCAAAGGAGACCAACAGTTCCACAAATCAGACAAAGAGATCAAAAGAACTAGGGTGATCATCAAATAATACCTCCTTTTCAAAATAATTATGTAAATGAAAATTTTGATGAAACTTTTGAAGACAATATGCATTGTTGTGATTGTGATGAAACATAGGTGTTTTCAACTAAAGAGGAACATGATCAGTTCATGAATGCAAATGAAATATTCATGCAGGAGAATGATGAAAGGTTGTCAGTGGAAAAGGAAGATTACCAGAAAGGACTGCAGAATGTCATCATGCAATTCCAGAAACAATATAATCTTTGAAACAAAAAGGTGCCTGCAAATCCTTCAAAGGGAAATCCTACCAAAGAATCTCAAAATAATACACCTTCTTCAAGTTAGCCTAAGAAAGACTCTGTTGCAAAGCATGTTGTGGAGAAAGGAAATTAGAAGGAAGAACCTCTAAAGAAAGTACCTGAACCAAGAAAGGAGACAGTCATCAAAGAGGTAGAAAAAACCTCATCTTCCTTTAACTTTGAAAGTGAGATGGCCAAAATTAAAATCTCTGTTCCATTTAATGAGTTGATGAAGAATAATGAATATAGAAATTAGATCATTAAGATGCTCAATATGGAAGAAATGTTTGATACTTTAAATATACAAGATGATCATCCTGCCATATTGTTTGGCCCACGTGTAGAGGAGAGTAGTGATGCTGATGAGGTACCTCCTTTCTATGTCAGTCTAAAGATTCATGATATGAATATGCACAATGCTATGTCAGATTCAATACCATCCCACAATTTGATGCCCAAAGTGGTCATGGACCAATTGGGTATGGACATTACAAGGCCTTACAATAACCTTTTCTCCTTTGATTCAAGGAAGGTGAAGTGCTTGGGCCTAATCAAATATCTGGTAGTATCTTTGTCTCAAATTCCAACAAAAAATATGGTGATGGATGTGGTGGTTGTTGATATCCCTCCTAAATTTGGCATGTTGTTATCCAGATCATGGGATACAAAGCTAAAAGGGACTTTTCAAATGGATATGTCATATGCCACTATCCATGATTTTGGCCAACATAGGAGGTTGTACAGGGAAGTTTTTCTCAAGTACATGGTCAGTAACAAATCCTAGCCAAACAACCATCCCATTTACTCTGTGGAGATTAAGATTGGTTCTTCCATTTTCTTTAATGATTCGAGTTTTGAAGAGAAGGTTCTAGAGACTGATATGACTGCCAAAGACAAATTTGATCAACAAACTAAGGAAATTTCAGAATAGCAAAACAGTGCAGAGAATGAGATGTGGAATATGAGCTTTGATGGAGCGGTCAGTAGAGAAGGATTAGGAGTTGGTGTGTGGATTAACCCCCCCAGATTGGCCACAAAAATTTGTTCTTACAAGCTTTATTTTGAGTGCATAAATAATATGGCTGAATATGAGGCATTAGTGTTGGGATTGAATACTTTGAAAGAGATAGGTGCTAGGAGGATATTTTTACATGGAAAATATGAGTTGATTATAAATCAGGTGAAGGGAATATAGCAAGCAAAGCATCATAGATTAAGAGCATATAGGAATATAGTTCTTGATCTTCTTGAAGAATTTTCAAAATATAGTCTCGTAGTGATTCCAAGGGGTCAGAATCAGATTGTTGATGCTCTAGCTACTTCTTCCTCAGTTTTCAAAATTCCATTTTTTCCTAATAGAGGATATGAGATTGAGGTCAAGCATAGACCAATAGTTCATGATAATAATAAGTACTGGAAGGTTTTTGAACATGATAAACAAATAGAAAGTTTCCTTAAGATGGATGGTGAATTTGCAAATTTGAATATTGATGAAGAATATTGTTGTGAAGAATAAGATGCAACTGTGTTCACAAATGATGGCTATTTCAAGAATCAGATTGTTGGTAAGGATATAATGCAGCTGAAAAATAACATCATTCCCAAAGGCCTAGTCCCATTAGAAAAAATCTTTGACAACAATGATGTAGCCAGAAGTCCTAAATTTACTGCTAATGATGAAGATGTTGAAGATTGCAACATTGGGACTCAATAAGATCCCAAAATCATCAAGATATCCAAGACGCTTAGCCCAGAGGTCAAGCAAAGGTATATCAATTTAATGAAATAATTTCCTGATGTTTTTTCATGGAGCTATGAATATCTAAAGGTTTATGATACTAAGGTGACTCAACATGTGATTCCAATGAAGGAGGATCATAAACCTTTCAATAAGAAATTAAGAAGAATTAACCCTTTGGTGCTTCCCTTGATTGAAAAGGAGATAAAAAAGTTGTTTGAAGCCAATATCATAGTGTCTTTGAGTTTTTCTAAGTGGGTGGAAAATATGGTACCTGTTAGAAAAAAAAGTGGAGAGATCAGATTATGTGTAGACTTTCGAAATATGAACATGGTATCTCTCAAGAAAAATTACCCACTGGCTAAGATGGATCACATTCTGCAGGAAGTGGTTGGTTCTCAAAAAATATCAATGTTGGATGGTTTCTCTCGGTACAATCAAATCATGGTACACCTTGATGATCAGGAAAATACAACCTTTGCAACACCATGGGGCACCTTCATATGTATGCCAAAATGCCTTTTGGGCTCATGAATGCAGGAGAAAATTTCCAAAGGGATATGGATATAGCTTTTGCTGATGAGAAAGATAAATTTATTGTTATTTACTTAGATGATATTATAGTATATTTAGTTTCCAATGAAGAATATCTTAAACATCTAAGGAGGGATTTTTAGAAATGTAGGAAGTTTGGCATTTCATTGAACCCCAAGAAGTACAATTTTGGCATGGAAGAGGGAAAGTTTCTTGGTCACATTATTTCAAAGGAGGGAATAATGATAGATCTCAGCAGAGTTGAAGGAATCCTAAAAATTGGCACACCCAAAACCAAGAAAGAAGTGAAATCTTTCCTGGGGAAAGTAAATTTTCTGAGAAGATCCATCCCTAACCTGGATGAAATCATAAAGCGTATCACTAACATGCTTAGAAAGGGAAGTGAGATAAAGTGGACTCCTGAAGCCATAAATTCTTTTGAATATATTAAAGTGGTATTGAATAAGGCCCTAGTGCTGGCCAGTCCCAATTTTACAAAAGACTTTATATTGGTTTCTTTTGCCTCAGAATAGACCATTGTTGGTGTTTTATTACAAAAGGATGAACATAATTTTGAGAGGCCTATAGCATACTACAACATGACATTGAGGGATTCCCCATTAAAGAATGACATCATGGAAAATAAGGCTTATGCATTGGTCAAGTCCCTAAAGGAGTTTAGATTTTATATATTGCATTCGCATACCATTGCTTATGTGCCCAACAGTTTTGTGAAGGACATTTTAACTCAGCCTAATCTTGAGGGAAAAAGGGACAAGTGGATAGATTTGTTGTTGGAGTATGACCTTGATATCAAACCTACAAAGTTGATCAAGGGGAAGGGACTTGAAAAGATGATGGAACAGTCAAATTGTGAGCTCTTGGGAATTAATTTCATTGTTGATTTATCAACAGATTCAGAATATGAGAAGGCCCCTCAAGTATCTCAAACATTCCTTGACTCCCTATGGTATGCTAATATTCTTTATGTGTTGAGAAATCTGTAGGCCCCTCCTGAATTGAGTAAAACCAAGGCTAGGATTTTGAAGATAAAGGAAGCAAATTTTTTCATTCTAAACCAATCTCTTTATTGGAAGGATCCAGGTGGGATCTTGCTAAGTTGTTTACTGGAGGAAGAAGTGGAAAAAACCATCAGAGAGTTTCATAAAGGTTATTGTGGGGGGAATCGTTATTGGAAAACTATTGTGCACAAAATATTGAGGGCATGCTTCTATTGGCCCATAATTTTTTTTGATGTTTACAAAGAAGTTTCAAGTGGTCATGAATGCGAATTTTTTTATGGAAAGAGAAAAATACAACCTTTTTTCTTGAAACCTATCTCTGTTGAAGCACCTTTTAGACAATGGGGCCTTGATTTCATATGATAAATTCATCCATAGTCCTCATCTCGGCACAAGTGTATAATGACAACCACATATTACTTCACCAAGTTGATTGAAGCAGTCCCCACAAGGCAAGCCACATATATTGTTATCATTCATCTTTTAGAAAACAATATTTGTCTAGATTTGGTTGCCCAATCTCTGCAATCCCCTCTTGAATTGATTAAAACCAAGGCTAGGGTTTTGAAGCTAAAGGAAGAAATTTTTTTCATTCTAAACCAATCTCTGTATTGGAAGGATCCATGTGGGATCTTGCTAAGTTGTTTGCTGGAGGAAGAAGTGGAAAAAACCATCAGAGAGTTTCATAAAGGTGATTGTGGGGGGAATCATTATTGGAAAACTATTGTGCACGAAATATTGAGGGCATGGTTCTATTTGCCCATCATTTTATCTGATGTTTACAAAGAAGTTTCAAGTGGTCATGAATGCGAAATTTTTTATGGAAATAGAAAAATGCAGCTTTTTCCCTTGAAACCTATCTCTGTTGAAGCACCTTTTAGACAATGGGGCCTTGATTTCATAGGATAAATTCATCCACAGTCCTCATCTTGGCACAAGTGTATAATGACATCCACATATTACTTCACCAAGTTGATTGAAGCAGTCCCCACAAAGCAAGCCACAGATATTGTTATCATTCAAATTTTAGAAAACAATATTTTGTCTAGATTTGGTTGCCCAATCTCTGCAGGCCCCTCCTGAATTGAGTAAAACCAAGGCTAGGATTTTGAAGCTAAAGGAAGAATTTTTTTTCATTCTAAACCAATCTCTATATTGGAAGGATCCAGGTGGGATCTTGCTAAGTTGTTCGCTGGAGGAAGAAGTGGAAAAAACCATCAGAGAGTTTCATAAATGTGATTGTGGGGGGAATCATTATTGGAAAACTGTTGTGCACAAAATATTGAGGGCATGGTTCTATTGGCCCAACATTTTTTCTGATGTTTACAAATAAGTTTCAAGTGGTCATGAATGCAAAATTTTTTATGGAAAGAGAAAAATGCAGCCTCTTCCCTTGAAACCTATCTTTGTTGAACCACCTTTTAGACAATGGGGCCTTGATTTCATAGGATAAATTCATCCACAGTCCTCATCTCAATACAAGTGTATAATGACAGCCACATATTACTTCACCAAGTTGATTGAAGCAGTCCCCACAAGGAAAGACACAGATATTGTTATCATTCATCTTTTAGAAAACAATATTTTGTCTAGATTTGGTTGCCCAATCTCTGCAAGCCCCTCTCGAATTGAGTAAAACCAAGGCTAAGATTTTGAAGATAAAGGAAGCAATTTTTTTCATTCTAAACCAATCTCTGTATTGGAAGGATCTAGGTGGGATCTTGCTAAGTTGCTTGCTGGAGGAAGAAGTGGAAAAAAACATCAGAGAGTTTCATAAAGGCAATTGTGGGGGGAATCATTATTGGAAAACTATTGTGCACAAAATATTGAGGGCATGGTTCTATTGGCTCAACATTTTTTTTGATGTTTACAAAGAAGTTTCAAGTGGTCATGAATGCGAAATTTTTTATGGAAAGAGAAAAATGCAGCCTTTTCCCTTGAAACCTATCTCTGTTGAAGCACCTTTTAGACAATGGGGCCTTGATTTCATAGGATAAATTCATCCATAGTCCTCATCTCGACACAAGTGTATAATGATAGCCACATATTACTTCACCATGTTGATTGAAGCAGTCCCCACAAGGCAAGCCACATATATTGTTATCATTCATCTTTTAGAAAACAATATTTTGTCTAGATTTGGTTGCCCAATCAAAATCATTACAGACAATGCAACAACATTTAATTCCAAAAATATGGAAATTTTTTGCAGTGATTACAATATAACTCTTGGACATTCCACAACTTATTACCCTTAGGGTAATGGGTTGGCTGAGTCATCCAATAAAAGTTTGACTAGAATTATAAAAAACCTCCTGCAAGATAACAAAAAGGATTGGCACAAGAAGCTTATCCATGCACTATGGGCTGATAGGATCAATACTAAAAGGTCTATTGCCACTTCACCCTTCCAAATTGTGTATGGCAAAGAGGCAATTTTTCCTACTTCATTAGGATTGCTAGTGATGAGATTGCTAAAGGAGCAAGATGTTGAAACAAATGCCACTCAAAGGAGGACAAATGAACTAATAAATGTCCAACAAACAAGAGAGAAATCCTTCAACAACTCTCAACTACACCAAGACAAGTTTAAGAAATCTTTTGACAGACATACTAAGGAAGATGATTTCAAACTGGGGGATTCGGTGTCGAAATGGGATGCCAGGAATGAAGACAAAGGAAAGCATGGAAAATTCGACCATCTGTGGCTGGGACCTTTCAAAATTGTGGCATACCATGGAAATAATGCCTACCTTCTACAAGAACATAATGGATATCTCATTGGTGGAGGACATGTGAATGACAGGTTTCTCAAGCATTATATCTCTTAAAGAAGTTTTCACCTATTCCATTTCATTGTATATAACCATTTTTGTTTTTCAGTTGAGGAAATTGAAATCAAATTAGCAGAAATTGAAGCCTGAAGCGAAGGCCCTAAGTTTATGTTGAGTATAATTTGAGTTATGTGAATGAATTTTTGTGAATAAGTTGTTAATCAATTTAGTTGCATGAGTGAAATAAATCCCAATGGACGAGCACTTGGTATGTCTTTCTTTGCTACGTTGCTGAGAGGATAACATCCCCAATTGGAGCCCATGTTGGTCACCATTATTATTTTTTTTGTGTGAAATCAAGATTTCAAAATCTAGCAGAAAGCTAAACCGGTTTGGAATCTTGATAAATTAGGAAATGGGATAAATATGGCAGAGAGAGGCTAAATCTGGCAGGATCTCAAAGTTGATCGGGCCCGATGCATCACGAATTGTGAGTTCTCAAGATCAACGATCAAGAATGATTTTCAGGGGGAGAAGTTGCGCAGGGGTTAATTTTGGAGAGCGCATATTTTCGCCAGTTTCGAGCCGACATATTTTCGTCGGGCCGACATATTTCTGGGACGACATATTTCCGGGACCACGTGATATTAGGTGGTTTTTCGGCACATGGTTTTTTGCCGATGGTTTTCTATTTCCGGTTAAGGAATTAGGGTTTTGGACTAATCCAGGTCATTGGGTTAGGGTTTTGGATGCTGCTGGCTCCTATATGTATATTGTATTGTAAACAATGTAAAAACAATGTATCAATATAATATATGCTGGTTTTCCCGGTTTGGGTTTCTAGGTGAAAAATCTCTGTGTAATGTTTATATTTTCCATTGTATCTTTTCTGTGCTTTTCTGAATATCGATTTGCAGTAGATATTGTACAAGGTTAGAATTTACAATAAGCCTCTAGACAATCCTACTTGGACTCTTGATGAAGGTGAATACATGCGTAGGGACATAAATGATTTACAAAAGAAGATAGTAACAAAAGATGAACTACAAGAGATGGAAGCTAAGTTGGAGGCAATAAATACTAAGATGGATGGTTTAAAAGAGGAGATCATGGAAGTATTGCAAAATTTTGTAACAGATAAGACACCTGAAAGTGAAAATGCATCCCATGAAATTCATGATGAGGACACAAGGAAGGTGAATCAAGAATGGAGAAACTCCAACTTTGGGTTGAATACCAACCACGTTTCTAAGATCGTTATGAGGAAGTTTGATGGCAAGGACCCAATCACATGGATACTTCAGATGGAGCAATTCTTTGATCTACA